>JAASGW010000653.1:0-16889 GCA_023334395.1 Phytopythium sindhum | reverse complement strand
GAAAAAAGCCGAATGCGCAAATGCCAGTCATAATAGCAGATTCTGCTCTCTGATTGGACCAAAATATCCAAACAGCGCGCCAAAATTCGCGATAGGTCAGAAGTTACAGCCATTTTTAGGGGTGTCCGAATAATTGTGGCCAGGACTTTACATTACTGTCCGTCATATTTTAGAGTCCAAGTGTGTAAAATAATGGCCAATGAACGAGTGATATATACTACCGGTATGTACAGCGCATCAAGCGGCTATCCCTATTCTCGTGCTTATCAGCGGAACACTCTTGTGGTTGTTGGCCACATCTCGTGGCTTGCGTTACATACCTAATTACACGACCCCGCCTCTGAAAGATAATGCGCTGCAGTTCAACAAATTGTGCTTCGTGCTTACATAATAATAATGCAACAGGATAGTTTGAGCTTGGGGCTCTTTCAAAACTACTCATGTAGGCACAAAAGAAGCAGTTGCTTTTGAACACAATCCGGACACTGATAGCCGGGCGCTACGAATTTTCCCAATTCGCCTGTGTTGAATATTAATTT
The DNA here is from genome assembly GCA_023334395.1 of Phytopythium sindhum. Taxonomy (NCBI): domain Eukaryota; phylum Oomycota; class Peronosporomycetes; order Pythiales; family Pythiaceae; genus Phytopythium; species Phytopythium sindhum. The sequence goes on along the minus strand of JAASGW010000653.1, from coordinate 16,350 downwards.
CTAGGTTTCTGCTGCGGATTTGCACAAATTACGTTTCTAGAACCCTTGATCACGACACGCCCTCTCGCTCTCTGAACCTCTATAAACGCATCCGAGATGACGCATTCCGGCTCTATCCCACACACTCCCTGCTACCAAAGCCTTCTATAATAGATAACCGTTATGATCCGATCGGTCTTGAAATCCAGTCCGCCGTTCTGGACCAGTAAAAAATAACAACCGACGCCCCACCCCCTCCTTTTCATTTTGAAATCCGCGGCGCTCCGAGCACTTGCACCTCCGACCGTCGCGCCTTTCTCTATACAGTTCCCCATATAAATCCCCCCGACCGACGGACACCAAGTCATCATGTCGGCCGCACTCCAGCAGAGCCTCGGCGAGTCCGAGGTGTTCGACCTTGTGTGCGATTACCTGCGCACGCGCCAGTTCTTTGAGGCGGAGCGCACGCTGCGCACGGAGCGCGAACGCGTGGCGGCGGCGCCCGCGTCGCCCTCGGAGGCGGCGGCCAACCAGCAGAGCTCTGACTCGGAGTCGGACGCGGGCTCGATCTCGGGCGCTTCGTCCTCGCTCGCGTCGCGCCTCGAGTTCATGCTCGAGCGTAGCTACGTAACGCAGCTTGTGTCCGGTTCGGGCCACTCCGAACCGGAGAAGATCTTCGTCCCGCGCCACGAGGTCGAGTCGCAGCCCAAGAGCGTGCGCGCCAACCTGGACGGCAACGAGTCGCTGCTGGTGGACGAGACCAAGGCGAGCGAGGACGCGTCGGACGACTTCAGCGTCAACACGCGCCTCGTGAGCTTCGAGGCGTGCAAGGACGACCCGCACGGGTCGGCCACGATGCCCATTTACCAGACGTCCACATTCGCCCAGCCTTCGGCCACCAACTTTGGCGCCTACGACTACACGCGCTCGGGCAACCCGACGCGCGCAGCGCTGGAGCGCCAGATGGCCGAGCTGGAGGGCGGCCACCGCGCCTTCGCTTTCACGAGCGGCATGGCTGCGCTGTCGGCTGTCTCGCGCCTCGCGCACGCCGGCGACGAGATCGTGCTGTCGGACGACTCGTACGGCGGCACCTATCGCCTCCTGAGCAAGATCGCCACCAAGAACGGCGTGACGGTCAAGTACGTGGACCTGTCGAGCGTCGACGGCCCGAAGAACCTGCTTGCGGCCCTCACAGACAAGACCCGTCTCGTCATGATGGAGTCGCCCACCAACCCCATGCAGCGCGTGTGCGACATCGCGCGTTTGGCCGAGGCTGCTCACACTGTGGGTGCTCTGCTGTCGGTGGACAACACCATGATGAGCCCCATCCTGCAGAACCCGCTGTCGCTCGGCGCGGACATTGTCGTGCACTCGGCGACCAAGTTTATCTGCGGCCACAGCGACACCATGTCGGGCATTGTCATCGCCAAGGACCCGGAGCTGTGCCGCGACATTTACTTTTACCAGAACGCTGAGGGCACCGGTCTCGCCCCGTTCGACTGCTGGTTGCTGCTACGCGGCGTCAAGACCATGGGCATCCGCGTGCTGCACGCGCAACAGAACGCCGAGCAGGTCGCGAGCTTCCTGCGTGACCACCCGCTGGTGCAGAACGTTCACTACACGGGTCTGCTGCCGCCAACCTCGCCGGACCGTCGCATCCATGACTCGCAGGCGCGCGGCTGTGGCTCGGTCGTGTGTTTCCGCACGGGCTCGCTCGACTTCTCTCAGCACATTGTCTCGGTGACCAAGCTCTTCAAGATCACGGTCAGCTTCGGCAGCGTCAACTCGCTCATCTCGCTGCCCGGCGCCATGTCCCACGCCAGTATCCCCGAGGAGGTGCGCAAGGCGCGTTCGTTCCCGGAGGACCTGGTTCGCCTGTCGATCGGCATTGAGGACCCCAGGGACCTGATTCGCGACCTGTCGCAGGCGCTGCAGTCGTACGTGCCGCCCACGACGGACGCGCAGTAAGCTCGCATCACTCCAGCTCATCGGAGCGAGACCTTCCGGGGCGAGGAGCGCGGTGCAGCACTGGGGGACGATTAGATCCCTAGATACGTCCCCCAGTTTGCTCCCTGCTCTTCGCCCCACGAGGTCGGCGGCTCTCGGTCATCGAATGTCTCGCGCGCGAAAAAAGTAGTGTTAGTCTTGCTGTTTCATATCCTCGGCTTGATCGACGACCAGAAGTCCGCCGTTCGACTCCAGCGTCTCCGCCGCCCACGCTTCACTTAGCTAGCTGCATGTTTTCACGTCAGTGGGCGGCGCAGATCATCCGGACTCGACTTCAGGGCTTGTAGAAGAATGGATGCGGTAACATAAAGGAAAACCACACGGGCCAAGCGCCTATCGTCTCCGACCTCTGCTTCCCCATACTCCACCAACCTAGCGTTACATGCTGAGTTGTCGCTGCTGTTGGCGCAGCTTGGCGCGCTCGAGCAGCGAGCCCAGTCTGGCCTGCACGTCGTCGGCTCGGTCGTCATCGTCCCGCATTCGCGCGGCTGGTCTCTCCTCTGCAAAGGCGAAGGTGACGGCGCCGGTGCTCGATACCAGCGTGTCGACGGACTTTGGCGTCATGGATCCGCCGTTCGTCTCTGCGTCGTCACGGCCAGTGCTGCGACGGTGCTCGAGCGGATCCCGCTGGGTCTGCACGCCGCCCACTTTGTGGTACGTCTCAACAGCGAGAAGCAGGAACTCGATCACGTTGAGCGCTCTGGCGGCGGACCGAGCGGCGCTGGCGTCCGGATCGCTTGAGATGAAAGCGCGGACCGCGCGCGTGAACTGTTGAATCGCCAGCAACACGGTGAGAACGGCTGCATGGGTTTACGGAGCCCGATGGAGGTCCTCACCTCAATATGGAGGTCGTCGGTCTTGGCGCTGAAGACGAGCGGCCCAAGCGCCTCGAGCTGAGACTTCGACAGCCAAATAGGGGTCGCGGTGGACAGGAGCGACGCAGCGGGTCTTTTTTTCTTGGCGAGCTGCAAGGCAGACTCTGTTGACTTGTGCAGCATTGGGCGGTAGGCAGACGCGCTCAGCAGGCGCTGCAGGAACGCATCCAAGTCATTAGATCAGCTCGACATGTCGACTGGTATCTACTTCGGCGTTTGACTTCGCCTACTCACACCGTCAGCCTGCGGTCACCAATCGATCGTACCTGAATATGAGATCGCGCCGAGAGGAAGAAGGTGAGTGCCCAGTCGCCGTACTTGCCCTCGATGAAGGAGATGAAGAGCTCGACGTCTAGCCGCTGTCAGAAAACAGAGGCGTCAAACCTTTCATCGCAGGAATGAAGCAGCTATGGACGCTATTGCAACGTACATGCTGGAGACTGGCGAGTCCTTCCACAAGCTCCCAGCACTGCTGATCGACGATCTTCCTCAGACCGAAGCGGTTGGTCAAGTAGTGACGCACAAATCGAGCGAACTGGCAGCGAGCACGGGCGTTAGCTTGAAAACCACCCAAGGCGACGTCAGGCAATCCAAAGAGGTAGCGTACACTGTCGCTGGGTGATGCGCTGCTGCTTACTGGTGCAGGGAAGGCGGTGTCCTCGGACCGAGCGTCGTAGATCTCGTTGATAAGACGCACAAGCCGCGTCTCCTTCACGTACGGCCCAGTCGATCCGGCAACAGCCTTCGCTTCTCGCTCACCACTCTGCGAGACCACACGCATATACTTAACCGCCATGTACTAGCACAAGAGTACGTCGATGAAGAGGCGATAATAGGTGACGTACGAGCGCAATGAGGTTGACTAGGCGCTGGAAACGTGCCGGGACGATCGGCGCAACGCTCGCGCCATTGCTCGTGCTCTCCGAAACACCCTTTACCTCTTCAGCTGCAACAGACACGGTTGTTCTAACCGATTCAACAGCGCTGCTGCTCTCCGGAAGCGCCAACCTGATGTGCGCGACATATCGACCGTCGGTCTCGCGCCTCCGGAACTGCGTGCATGACGAGTCGCAATGAGGCTACTACAGCCATCCGGAGACAATACCACGCAAGATCGCGTAGAGCGGACGACACCGTGTCTACTGCGCACCTGGACGTGGTTGTCGAGCAGGAAGCGCGTGTACTGGACGCGCGCGCGCGGACTCAGCTCACTGAAGACGACCGCATGCGACGTCATGTTCCGGTTTGGCACTGGCATTGGCGCCTCTTCAAGACTGCGTGGTATTACCGGTATATATTGGCACCTGTCAATGTCCATAATCCGGTGTCTTACCCTAAAAGTTACCAGTACCGGGAGCCAAACCGATCAAACCGACGATAATGGGTACCTTACTCGAGTTAAGTCCAGGTCTGGCGCCTCGTTCGCAAACCGGCACCACCTCCGGTTGATCATCTGAGCCCCGACCTGCCGGCCGGGCGCTCATCGCCGCTGCTGTCGGAGTCATCGCGCAAGTACTCGCTTAAGCTCTAGCTCTTCACACTAACGGGTTCATCAGCTTTGTCCTCTCCCCGGGTCTCCGCGCGCCGCCGCCGCTCCTGCGCGAGCTCCTGCTGTGCTCGCAGCGCAACGCTTGCGTACCGCTTGGCCTCGTTCCGCGCCGCCTGAAGCGCCCAAACGACCGCAGTACCGCGTACAAGAGGCACCAGACGCGTCACCTACGAGATCTCGACCTACAGGAGCCCACGATGCTTTCCCCCCATCGCCAGACGCACCTGGAGCTGCCGCTCGAACTCGCGCGCCGTGTTCTCCATGTTGAATCCGACCGAGTGCTTAGGTGATGCACTTGAGCTTGCAGTCGCTCAATCTCAAGACAACAGCCCTACAAAGGAGTCAGCCAGTAACGTCATCCACACCTTGGCTGACAGGCTCGTCCCACACGGTCTGTCGCGCAACAGCCTGGACTCGACGACCGCACTGGTAGTGCAACAACCAGCGGTTCTTCTCCCAGCGGCGATGCCGCTTACACTTGGCACTCAACATCGCCGCCGACGACACGGAGGGCGAAGAGGAGCTCAAGCGGGGACGGTGATTCTCATTTTTTAAATTATGAAGAGGTGTCACAGAAGTTAACGCCCACCTTGAAAAGCCCCGAGCGCACATGAGCTGCAACGGACATTCGACAATTCGCCAATGAAGACGACTCAGGGCCACTTCGGGGAATCGTGTCGGACTCGTCGTGTTCGAACCCAGCAAGTACTGTAGAGTGGTGCCCATCGACGAGTTCAGGACCAACAAGCTTCACTCGGCGCGCCACACAGAGTTGTGGAACCAGCACTGTCGACGCGTATGCAGGGACGGCGTCGAGCGTACCGTCGAAGCTCACAGTGCACTCCATTGTCGATCCAATGGCTGTCACGGTATGACTGTGAACCGAGACGTGAACGCTTCGAAGAACATGCTGACGCTTCCCGATTGCGAGCTTCGTGACTGAGCCACACGCGTTCTCCAGAGAGCAACGTGGCAACGGTTAGTGTCTGCGAGTGCCTTTCGAGGAGGCTCGTAGATAGCCTGCTCAGGCATTGTTCACTGGATCCTGAGTGCAGGGAGGAATTCATAACGTACAAAGGCTTGAAGTGCCCATCGTGGTGATGCATCCCACTCCGCCACTCCGGACGTTCGGAAGCTGCTCGACGGCCATGAGATCACCTCTCACGAACGTACTCCAGGCATTACAGGCTGTATAATGGACGCCAGGCCGCTGCCGGCGAGGCTGACAGGCATACAGGCTGCTTTACAGGCCCACGGTCTCCGCACGGTGGCAGCTCCACGCGTCGGTTCGTCCCCCCCCCCACACTGATCAGGTTCACCATTTCGTTAGGCTTGCGCGAGGCCGTTCCGTGAAGTGACAGTGGCCCTTCCAAGCACGTGGAGGCAAGGAAACGGGATGGGAAATGAGCCCGTGAGAGAGAACTGCGGGGCCAATACATTATGCCCTGCGCACTACAGTAATGCTGCACTCGTACGTACGCCGTGATTCACCTCATGATGGTGCGTTCGTCGTCTTCGTAAAAGCCAGGCTCTTGAATCGATGCGGCGCCGAATTCGTCGCCGACTTCCGCCCCTCGGAAAGCGCTTTCCACTTGCCGATTCGCCCGACGCGCCAGTAAATCGCAGGAGCGGACGAGCATTCCGGGGCCGCGTAGGTAACAAGCGAGGCGTCTCCTCTCCTGCTCGACCATGGGCTACAACATCACGGACGCGACCTGTTTCTACGGGCTGGCGCAGGTCGACAACGAGTGCACGCGCACGCTGGCGTCCTACGACGAATCGGCCTACTTCCGCACGCAGCTGATCTACCTGATCGTGGGCGTCCTGACTGCCCTCGTCACGGGCATCATGTACTGCCGCACGCTCAAGTACGACGCGCCGATGCTGCAGCAGCAGTCGTTCCTGCTGGGCGCCATCAACGCCGTCACCTTCTTCCTGCGCGGCATGGACCCTGCAGGCTACCGGCACGTCGTCCCGCGGCCCATCGTGCTCTTCTTCTCGGATGCCTGTACCTCGGCGCTGTACGCCAACTAGTGAGTCCCACCGCCAGTGTAGAATGCATTTCCCCTCGTATGACAAAGGCTAACAGGATCCACCGACGCGTGTGGCAGCATCTTCGCGCTGGGCTACTGGGCGAGCATCATCCAGCAGACAGCGGCACCGGTGACGCGACCACTGGACCTCAGGTGGCTCGAGCGCGGGTCCATCGCCTTCATCGTGCTCTTCTACCTCGTCATGGATATGTACACGTTCTCGAGCAAGGGCTTCCACCGCAAGGGCATGACGTACGTGCAGATGCTGGGCAGCGCCGCTTTCCTGGCCGTGCTCAGCGGTGTGTTCGCCGTCTACGGCGTGCAGGTGCACAACCGCCTGGTGCACTTCGAGCGCCAGCAAAAGATCCACAACGAGCGCAACCGTGCCAACTACCAGCAGATGGACACCACGCGGTCCTTCGACCTCGGGACGGCGGACGACATCCCTGTCGCCGAGGAGGCCAAGGGCAAGACGAGCTGGCTGCAGAGCCAGCGGAGTAAGAGCCGCAAGAACAGCCCCGCCGCCAAGATCCGCCGCATCATCTATGTTGTCGAGGCGTTCGCCGTCATCGTCGTGGCCGGACAGGTGAGAGCATTTACAGGGCGGAGACGCGTCGGCTATCACTGTGCTAGTCTGACTGTGTGTGGTCCTCAGGTGTACATGGCCGTCAAGAACAGTTCGGGCCCGGACGAAGAGCTCGAGTGCGCTAACGGCTTCCACTGCGACGAGGCCAAGGCCAGCGTCAGCCTCATGCACTGGTTCCAGGTGAGCTTACGCGTTCATTGCACTCGGTCTTAGCTCACGAAGCGCACTGACTGACTGGCTGGCTCACGGTCTCATGACGTAGATGGCGTGCATCTGGATCATCGTGTGGATCTTCCGCAAGATCGAGAAGAAGGCCGTCATCCCCGGCGAGGACCAAGCATAACACGTAAGTAAGACACAACAACAGTGCACAGTAGTAAATGTAATAGCCACAGCCACACTCAGCAGCCGAACTCTCGTCTGCTTTCATCCACAAAAAGCGCTTCTCGGTGTCATTTGGGTCAACATCACCGCCAGCAGAGGAGGACTGCCAACGTCGCTATCTCTCTACGAAAGGCTCACCGTGGCGACGGACAGCTCGCGGGTATGGTACTCGTCGCGCACGTGCTTCCTCCATCTCTCGCGCTACAAAGTTGTTGTCACTGCTTTTCTCCCGCGCAACAACAGATCAAAAACATTATCCGGATTCACCGTCACTTACTTGCTTGCTGCTTTCACCCTCTCACTGCTTCAGCTGCGCCTCGAGCTGCTGAGCGCGCTCCTCCGCCGCGTCGCGAGCGGCAAACGCGGTCTGCGCCGCGAACCGCGCGGCCTCCTCCTGGTCCTTGGCCAGTTGTACGGCCTGTTGAAGCGCCTCCATCTCTTCACGCAGCGCCGCCAGCTCCGATTTGCTAGCCTCGGCCTCTTCCGTCAGCGCACGGATTTGGTCCGCCAGGTCGCGCTTCTCCTCGTCAGCATCGTTCATGCCAGCTTCGGCTGCCTGACGAGCATCCTCTAACTGAGCGCGTGCCTGGTCAACTTCAGCGCGAAGGCTCGCCTCAGTCTCCTGAGCTTGTTGGGCCTTCTCCGCCGCGGCGCTCTGCTCCTCCTGCAGCTGAGCCTGCACAGCGGTGAGGTCCGCACGCAGCGCTTCAATCTCAGCGTCCTTGGCCACCACACTCTCGTCCGCCAGGCGAAGACGCTCCACCAGCGACTCATTTTCCGAAACCAGACGCGCGTTCTCCTCGACAAGTTCAGGAGACATGGTGACTTGCGGCTCCGACTGCGCAGCATCTTCTTCAACATGTGCGTCGGTGTCCGAGGCGGTAGTGCTCTCCTTGGCAGCCTCGATCGCATCCTCCACCTGCACCTCGGGGTGTTCTTCCTCTTCGTCAGCCAGACCCTTGACTGGCTCCTCAACAGCATCCGACACGGGTTGTTCCGCCACAATAGGATTCTCAGATCCAGGCTCAACAACCGAGAGGAACGCGTGGAGCTTCGAGCCAGAGTTGGACGCTGACTTCTGAGAGACCGACACCTCCTCCACCACGAAGAACGAGTGGTCACGGTCGGACTGAATGCTACTGCGACGGTCGGACTGAATGCTACTGCGACGGTCTGACTGGATGCTGAAGCGACGGTCCCCACCCTCACTCGCCTCCTCGTCGTGGTGCTCCTCATCGACGTGCTCCACGGGCTCGTCCGCAGCTGGAACCTCCTCCTCTTCCTCCTGCTCCTCAATTTCAACTGGTGCAGGAGTAACCTCCGGCCCCACAGCAGAAGACGAATTCTCGTCCTTTTGCGCGGGTGCCGACACTGCAGGACCAGAAGCCACACCGGAAGGCTCCACCGTGCTCAAGAACGCTGCGAGCTTCGACGCTGATTTGCTCGCTGACGACTTTTCCACGGACGCCGGGGCACTCTTGCTTTGGTTCGAGAATGCTGCAAACGCTGACAGCTTGCTCGTAGACGCTTGCGGAGAGGCTGGCGGCGCGTCCTCGGTCTGAGGGCTCGTGGGGGTGTCTTGCGCGGCTGAGCCATTCGACGAAGAGGAAAAGCGTCGGGAAAACGCAGCGGGGATCGAAAGCTTGGACACCGAACGCGGAGCCGAACTGCCAGTGGATTCACTTGCATCCGCTGCGGACGGCGTCGACGGGCCGTTGCTGCTCGTCAAACTGCTGCGGCTCGTAGTAGTCGTGTTGGTCGACGAGGACGATCTGTTGTTCTTGAAGATGGACGGGATGCGAAGGCGCGACGTCTGCTGGCTCTTGGGCGAAGAAGCAGTAGCCGACGTAGCCGACAGCCGGTCCGCCGACTCGGACACCGACGATGATCGTTCCACCGGAGCCGAAGCTGACGACGTGCGGTCCGCCTCGAACGCATCGTCGTCAATCTCCTCGGAGAACGACTGGCTCGGGGTGCGCTGCTGCTCCGAGGACGCGCTCGTGACGCTCGAGATGGACGACGACCGGTACGTCGTCGGGTGCGGCACGGAAGCCGACGGGAACGGTGCCTTGGGTGGATGCGTCGGCGCGGGGGCCGACGTCGCCGGCGTGGTCTTTGGCGGCGCCGTGGGGAACTTGCTCAAGAACGCAGTCAATCGGCTGCTGCTGTTGGCCGCGCCACCGCCCGAAGACGAGGGTGGCGCAAGCGACGACGCAGGACCGATGTTGTGGTTGGACAGGCGGTTCTCGTCGTTGGCGGCCGGGTCGTCGAAGTGAAACTGGGACATCTTGTTGGCGGCTGTGGGGCGGTACTTCTTGCGCAGCGCGACGATGCACTCGTTGACAGCGACTTCGTTCACCTCGTCCAGCAGCTGGACCGTGGTGAAGATTTGGTGCTCGTCCAGCAGCGCGCGGCTGCGGCACCACTTAATGAAGAACTGGACGCGCTCGAGCGCGTGGAAGGTCGAGAGCTGGTTGAGCGAGCGCTGCAGCTTCTTGGGTAGCTCGCTCTCGCTCTCGCGCTCGCCCTGCGTCAGTGCGTTCGTGAGCAGGCACAGCGCGCGCCCGTCCTTGAGGAACGCGCACAGCGAGGGCGTGGTCGGCAGCGGCTCCTTGAGCGTCTCCAGGCTGCCGTGCGCCTCCAGCTCCTCGCGCACCCACGCGATGCTCGTCGCCGTCGACATCTTCAGTCCGTTACGCTCTCGCTCTCTCTATGCTTCGTGTTGCTCGCAGCGCGGGGGGAGGCTGCCTGGGCGAGGCAAGCGGTATAAGGCGACTGCAACAAACAGGGGAAAGAGGTCCAGGGGGAACCAGGCAAAGCGGGACCACCTACCGACGCGGGATGAAGGCGCCGATGCTCGCGCAGGGGGGCGGAAGACTCTCGAGTACGGGAGGCGAGGCGTCCGTCGACCGGTCGGCGCGCTCGGTCGGTCCGTCAGCGCGCTTGGTCGTCTGCTTGGCCTTTCTCGCGGGCTGATAAAAAACTGTGCGTTCTCAATCATAGGGAGTCGACGCGCCAAATTGTGTCGGAACGAGGGGGGGAGGGAGAGCCGAAACGTATATCATCAACCGGATGGGCGTATAGTGCTCGACCACCGGCCGACTGGTTGTCGCGTCGAATGGGCAGAATAAGCGTATACCGAACTGCGGACGAGCGTATACTTGACACGCGTGTGTGACGTTGAGCTGATTGATTTCTCTCGCCTGCCACACTTTTTTCGCCCGAAACTGCACACCTTACCAGCTCGCGTAACCGACGTACCGCACACATCCTTCAAGTTGATATTTCGAACTCTAACCGATGGGACATCCTTAACAACGGTTTCAACCAGCGGCGCTGTATTCAGAGCAGGGCGCTCTATTTGATGGCATCACCATCACTCCGCGTTTCTCCCCTGTCGCCCCCTCCCGAATGAAAGGAAAGGGCGGTGGCGCGCGATCCCTCAGTCGTTTTGTTACCATATTGGGCGCAAGTGAAGGCCCGAGAAAGGACGGGCGACGATGGCGCCGATGAGCTGGGAGAACCCGGCTGGGGACAGCGATGGCGAGCATGAGGACGGAATGGGCGAGGGCGCGGGGATCGGCATGGGTCTGCACGCGGGCGCCAGCGTGTCCCAGGAGGACGCGTGGGCCGTCATCAGCAGCTACTTTGAGGAGAAGGGTTTGGTGCGCCAGCAGCTCGACTCGTTCGACGAGTTCATCCAGAACACCATGCAGGAGCTCGTGGATGACTCGCGCTCCATCCGCATCAACCCGGAGGCGCAGTACGCGCCCGGACAGAGCCGCGCGAACACGGACACGATCTACAACATCTCGTTCGGCCAGATCTACCTGTCCAAGCCCACGATGACGGAGGCCGACGGCTCCACGAGCGTCATGTTCCCGCACGAGGCGCGCCTGCGCAATCTCACGTACTCGGCGCCGTTGTATGTGGACGTGGTTTGCCAGAAGTTCCAGGCGCCGACCAGTGGCCCCGCCAACCTTGAGGAGATGGAACCGTACGAGCAGGTCGAGACGCCCAAGGAGTTCATCGGCATGGTGCCCATCATGCTGCGCTCGCAATACTGCGTGCTTACGCACAAGACGGACAAGGAGCTGACAGAGCTCAACGAGTGCGTGTACGACCAGGGCGGCTACTTCATCATTAACGGCAGTGAAAAAGTGCTGATCGCACAGGAGCGCATGAGTAACAACCACGTCTACTGTTTCCGCAAGAACGCCGCGTCCAAGTACAGCTGGGTCTGTGAAACGCGCTCTCACGTGGAGCACGGTGTGCGCCCGACGAGCACCATGTACGTGCAGATGTACCAGAAGAGCGGCGGCAAGAGCGCCGTGACGGGCAACCAGATCCGCGCCGTCATCCCATACATCCGTCAGGACATCCCCGTCGTCATCATCTTCCGTGCGCTGGGCTTTGTCGCCGACCGTGAGATCCTTGAGCACATTTGTTACGACTTTTCGGACGCGGAGCTCATGGAGCGGTTTAAGCCGTCGCTGGAGGAGGCGTTCGTGATCCAGGAGCAGGAAGTCGCGCTCGACTTTATTGGTCGCCGTGGTAGCGCGATCAACGTGAGCAAGGCGGACCGTATCCGCTACGCGCAGGACATTCTGCAGAAAGAGATGCTGCCGCACGTCGGCGTTGAAGACCACAACGAGACCAAGAAGGCGTATTTCCTGGGTTACGTCGTCCACAAGCTGCTCATGTGCTCGCTTGGCCGCATCGGCGAAGACGACCGCGACCACTACGGCAACAAGCGTCTGGATCTGGCCGGTCCGCTTCTCGGCGGCTTGTTCCGCATCCTGTTCAAGAAGCTCACCAAGGACGTGAAGACGTTCTTGCAAAAGTGCGTGGACAACGGCAAGGACTTCAACTTGACTCTCGCGATTCGTTCGCGCACCATCACAAACGGCCTACGCTACTCGCTCGCGACGGGTAACTGGGGTATGCAGAAGACCGCGTCCAAGGCTGGTGTTTCCCAGGTGTTGAACCGATTGACGTATGCGTCGTCGCTGTCGCACTTGCGTCGCTTGAACACGCCGCTTGGTCGTGAAGGCAAGCAGGCACAGCCTCGTCAACTCCACAACACGCATTGGGGCATGATTTGCCCTGCCGAAACCCCCGAGGGCCAAGCCGTCGGCCTCGTGAAGAACCTGGCGCTGATGGCGTACATTTCGGTCGGTTCGCCGCAGGCACCTATCCTGGAGTTCCTCGAAGAGTGGGCAACGGAGAACCTAGAGGAGATCAAGCCGCAGATCATCCCACACTCGACCAAGATCTTCGTGAACGGTAACTGGGTCGGTGTCCACCGTGAGCCGAATGAGCTCGTGCGCACGCTGCGCTCGCTCCGTCGTTGCGTCGACATTGACGCGGAAGTGTCAGTGATTCGCGACCTGATGAACAAGGAGCTGCGTATTTACACGGACGCCGGTCGTGTCTGTCGCCCGCTGTTTATTGTCGAAGACAACCAGTTGCTGCTGCAGAAGGAGCAGGTCGTGAAGCTCCAAAACCACAAGCTGACCCACTACCGCTGGCACAACTTGCTCACGGACGGTGTGGTTGAGCTCATCGACACGGAAGAAGAAGAAGTGTGCATGATTGCCATGGAGCCAAAGGACGTCGGCACGGGCACGCAGATGTACACGCACTGCGAGATTCACCCGTCGATGATTCTCGGCATTTGTGCGAGTATCATTCCGTTCCCGGATCACAACCAGTCGCCGCGTAATACGTACCAGTCGGCCATGGGTAAGCAGGCCATGGGTATTTACTGCTCCAACTTCCGCGCGCGTATGGACACGATGGCGAACGTGCTCAACTATCCACAGAAGCCGCTGGTGACGACGCGTGCCATGGAGTACCTGCATTTCCGAGAACTGCCATCGGGTATCAACGCCATTGTCGGCATTGCGACGTACACGGGTTACAACCAGGAAGATTCGCTGATTATGAACCAGAGCGCTATCGACCGCGGCCTCTTCCGCTCGACGTTCTACCGCTGCTACGTCGACCAGGAGCGCAACAAGAGCCCGCACGGCGGCGGCGGTGGCGCTGGCGGAAGCAACTGCGAGGAATTCGAGAAGCCGTCACGCGAGAACTGTCTGGGCCTGCGCCACGGCAGCTACCACAAGCTGGACGCTGACGGTCTGGTTGCTCCGGGCACGCGAGTGAGTGGTAACGACATCATTATCGGCAAGACGTCGCCGCTGCCGGTGTCGGAGGACTCGTCGCTGGAGCAGCGGCATCAGAAGCGCGACGCGAGTACGGCACTGCGCTCACATGAGAACGGCATTATCGACAGCGTGATGCTCACGACGAACGCGGACGGGTTCAAGTTCACCAAGGTGCGCTTCCGCAACATCCGTATCCCGCAGATCGGCGACAAGTTTGCCTCGCGTCACGGACAGAAGGGTACGATCGGTATGACGTACCGCCAGGAGGACATGCCGTTCACGATCGAGGGCATCACGCCCGACATTATCGTGAACCCGCACGCCATTCCGTCGCGTATGACGGTCGGTCACTTGGTCGAGTGTCTGCTCGGCAAGGTGTCGTCCCAGACGGGTGACGAAGGTGACGCGACGCCGTTCACGGACGTGACGGTGCAGGCTATTGCCGACACGCTGCACAACCTCGGGTACCAGCGCCACGGCAACGAGGTGCTGTACAGCGGGCATACTGGTCGCCGGCTGACGGCGCAGATCTTCATCGGGCCGACGTTCTACCAGCGCTTGAAGCATATGGTCGACGACAAGATCCACTCGCGCTCGCGCGGCCCCGTGACGATGCTGACGCGCCAGCCGATGGAGGGTCGCGCGCGCGAAGGTGGTCTGCGAATGGGAGAGATGGAGCGCGACTGCCTGATCGCGCACGGGTCGGCCAACTTCCTCATGGACCGCCTGTTCGCCAACTCAGACGCGTACCGCGTACACGTGTGCGACATATGCGGCATCATCGCCATCGCCAACCTGCGCAAGATGACGTTCGAGTGCCGCACGTGCCGCAACAAGACGCAGATCTCGCAGGTGCACATCCCGTACTCGTGCAAGCTGCTGTTCCAGGAGCTGATGGCCATGTCGATCGCCCCGCGCCTCTTCACGCTCGGCAACCCCAACGCGCCCAAGCCGCGCACCGGCTAAACCGAGGGGAATGACGAGCGCAGACGGCAGCGCGCGGTCCCGATCGGCAAGGCCGCAACCTCAGGCGCAGCGTTTGCGCGACGGAGGCGATAGCAGCAGCAAGAACTTGCAACAAGAGGACTGACCGACTACACAGTGTACACGGTGAACTCAATCAAGACGACGTTGCCTGGTTACGCTGCAGTGTGTTGGATGGTCTTGGTGGTCTTGGTGCAGGTCTAGAGACAAGCGCGTGCGCTGCTCTTGCGCCGCCGCCCGTGGGGAAACGCGCGGCCTTGTCACTCGAAGTGTACCCATCTCACATGGACCACCACCACATCAGTCACTGACAATCACCATCATCATGAACAAACGGAAGTGACGCGCGCGTGAAGGGGGAAACAATCGCGTGCGCCGCTCGCAAGGCGCGGGCGGACGCGTCTACTATATAAAATCTCACACCAACGCCTTCGCTTTCGCTTTCGCTTTCGCTTGCTGCCGCTTGCAAACGCAGTCGCTTCCGCCTCCACTCCCATCGCGTCCGACGGTCGCTTACTCACTCTTCATCTTGTCCTTGGTGGCCTCGTCGAGCGTGCGGCGCTTGACACGCGAGTAAGCGCTCATGTTGTCGTCCATGACGTAGTCGATCATGACCTTGACCCACGACTTGTGGCTGGGCAGGTTCTCGTAGAACTCGGGCGCGATGGCGCGCACCTGGTGCAGGCGCGAGCCAGGCACGAAGGGGAAGTCGTGGTGCTCGTTGTGCAGGCCCACGTTGAAGGTCACCCAGTTGAGGATGCCGTAGTATGAGTACGTCTCGTAGCCGAGGATGAACTCGTAGTGCTCGGCGATGAAGTGGCCGGCCACGGGGTGCACGCCGGCGCCCAGGAAGGTGCCGAAGAGCAGGTAGAAGAGCGCCCAGGCGCCGCCGAAGTGGTAGATGGCGTAGTTGTAGGCTGCGCAGACGACGAAGTTGAAGGCCTCCCAGAGACCGGGTGTCTTGGGGTTGACCACGAGCGGGCGGAAGGCGTAGAAGAAGACCTGGAAGATCACGAAGAGCAGCTTGGTGAACTTGTAGCGGAAGATCTTGCCCTCGAGTTCGGTGGGCAGATCCACGTCCACGCCCTCCTCGCCCTGGTACCGGTGGTGCTCCATGTGGTAGCGCTTGAAGGAGATGGCGGACGGCACGCCAATGGGCAGGTTGGCCAGGATGGCCAGCAGCTTGTTGTGCAGCGGCTTCTTGAAGCCCAGGTTGTGCGAAATCTCGTGCATGCCCATCATCATGGCGTGGTTGGCCGTGCCGCCCACCACGTACATGAGCGCCACATACGGCCAGAAGGACAGCTTCGGCGCCACCCACACGGCCAGATACGTCTGCAGTGCCACCGTGGCCGCGATGATGTACTTAGTCTTCCAGCAGTGCCCGAACAGCTTCTTGACCTCCGGGTGCTTGGCCAGGATCAGCTTGCGGCGCGTCGCGTGCGGCTCGTCCGTGGGCACCCAGTGGAACTCGCTCTGCGGCTCGAACGCCTTGATGAACTTGGGGTGCGCCACCGAGTCGTCCACCGGCGCCATGGGCGTGCCGAGCTTCTCCGCCTTGCACATGCTAGTGGCGCTTAGTCTCTTCGGGGTGCGCGGGGCTGGGGAGCGGTGGCGAGGATGCGAAATCGAAAGTGCCAGGCTGAAAGGGGGGTGCCCTACCGACGGACAAGGCAGGGAGAAGCGTAACCCCTCTATCATTTACGAGGGTATTTTTCCCTCTCGCCTCGGTAGCTTTCATGTTTCGTGTACGTACCCCCCCCCCCCCCCCCCCCGGGGGGGG
>JAASGW010000652.1:0-16890 GCA_023334395.1 Phytopythium sindhum | reverse complement strand
TAGCGCATGCCGTCTGGGCCGTCGAGGTTCCACTTCTTCTCATCGCTGAAGACAACGTGGCGCCACTGGATGTCGTCGAAGAGCGCCATCTCCTCGGTCCAAGTGATGCGCGCTGCCTTGTGGCGCTTGGTCAGTGGTGGAGCCGCGCTGGTCTTCTTGTACTTCAACCAGTCGATGTCCTTAGGGACGCACTGGATGGTCCGCACGCTGGACGCGAGCTGCAGCTTCTCCTTGACCTTCGCGGCGGATAGTTTCTCGACTGCTACGGACCTGACGATCCGCCTCTTCTCGCGTTCCGTCACCGACGGAGGGTTTCGCTGAGGCTTCTTGAGGAACTTCTTCGCTAGCGTGCGGGCGGTGTGCTGGCACGCTCCCAGAGACCGGTGAAGGGCCTTGGCAATCGTTCGCAGCAGGATTCCCTCCGCCGACAGTGCCCGAATGAAGTTGTACTCTTTGTCGGTCAAGAACGTGCCTCTCGCCATGATGCGCAAAATGAAAGTGGTGGAAACGGGAGCCCAAAGCGTGGCAATGATAACCAACGTATTGCGACGCCAAAACGATTGGTTTGGAGCAAACTTACACAATATTTACGCATATGATAATTTATGTTCATAAGTTGTGTCGCACTTCAAAAACAAATATTCTGGTATTTTTCTGAATTACACTGCGCGACAAATCATTAATGCCGCCCCTGAACGTGTGATTTTTTGGCGATATTTCGGCTTCTAGAACGAGTTTGAACATGCTGTTTGAGTATGTGGTCCGTACAACAATGCGTAAAACGGGGTTACACGTACAGTAGGAGGCGCTGGATCGTGCGCGTCGAGCACGTGCACCTATACTTAGCCTTCAGCTCGCTGGCGCTGTACTCGCCGGTCGAGGCTGCTCTTACGAGCACGCGCGCTGTGCGGTCATCTAGCGCCGGCTGCCGCCCTGGCTTCTTTTTGCTGCTGTCGGTGCCGTCGTTGGCACCCTCAGCAGCAATGTCGCGTGTCTTGATGGCGTTCGTGACGCACGGCCTCGATCAGCCTACACGCTCGGCGATAGTGCGGATGGACATGCCCGCATCATGCATCCCGATGATGCGCCAAAACTCTTCGTTGCTTAGTGCTGTGCCCTTGTCCATTCTAAAATGACGGCGCGTGCCAAGCGTTGCCCGCCAGCCTCCATCCACCGCTCCATCGTCTTCTGCTGGCTTGCCAAACGCTATCCGTGTCGGGTACTGACAACCACTCTTTTAGTATTGGGATTTGTATAGGTTGGCATAGAAGGGGAGTGGCATTATAGCTTGTCGCGGGTGCTAAAATCGATTACTTCTATGACACCCCTATCAAGGACTTCGAAATCGATTTTTAGCATAATCCCCGTTTTACGCATTGTTGTACGGACCGCATACTCAAACAGCATGTTCAAACTTGTTCTAGAAGCCGAAATATCGCCAAAAAAACACACGTTCAGGGGCGGCATTAATGATTTGTCGCGCAGTGTATTTGGCTCACAATGACACAGCATGGTGCAATCGAAAGCGCTTGAAATTTGCTATTATCCACTATAATCTCAGCCAATAAGAGCAGAAAGTGATGAATTTTCTGCAAAAAACATCATGTTCATAAGGCCTGGCGTGCACTGTACATCGATCGCGTCAACCCTTTGTCTATAATACGCTCGCTCACCTCATTGCCTCCCCGCGCGTCTAGTACGCTAGCTCTGCCTTACAGAACGAGGGCAGCAGCGAGGTGGCTCCTCCCTGAGCACGACAGCATCAACTTCAAGAAGGCTTTGTGCTTGTACCCGACGCGGCTTCCAAAAGTCCCCACGAGGGCGCTGCGTACAGACCTCGCCACATCTGGGTTAACGGTTTGGGCCAGCGAGCTTCTCGGCAGCTCCGTCGCCGATATGTCCGTGAACGCCTCGATCCGGGAAAGTTCCGAGGAGAGTCCGGTGACGCGGATGCGCGCTCGACCGATGAATGCGAAGCCCGCAGTCGGGTGGAAGATCTGGGAGGACCACATGAGCACCATGCTGTCGTTGTTCTGATGCTTTTGCACAAGTCCGACAGACTGGAGGCCGGGCGACGTGTTCGGAGCGCTGCTATCCAGCGAGTAACTCTGCTCCGCTGAGTCAGCTTCGGTCTGTAGATCGGTGACAAGCGTTTGAAAGTTAGTAGAACATTAGCTAGGTGCTAGACTGCTATAAACTGGTTCGTCAAGGCAGGCGAACAACGAGCGGCTTACCTCCAGGCAGTACGAGACAGCGTTTCCAAATGGCGAAAGCCGCACAATCCCCTTTGCAAACGCTGACGTTGCTCGACGGAAATCCCACGGCAGATACAGCGCCGTGCTGAGTTCGACACGAGGGGTGCCAGTCGCGTCGAACTTTGTGTCGCTCCGGTAGAAGAAGGGCTCGTTGGCCGACAGCGGTGGAAAGGCCGTGAACACCGAGCCGAGCTCCGAGTACATGTCTTGAAGCGTCGATCGGTGCCTCTCCATCGCAGTCGCAACAATGCTAGGAGTCAGCTCCATCGCGACCTGAGCACAATATATAGAATCAAATAGTAAAGCAGCCTCGTTAGCGAACGACTCGCCCGCGTGCACGGTTATGACAGCAATTTGCCGTACCTTTGGCAGTGAGACAGCGTCATGCAGCACCCGCATCAAGACTGCGTTCTTGGCAGCCTCCGCTTTCAGCTGCTTGTTGGTGCCCAACGCAGCCATCAGCTGCTCGTCGACCGCGACGCAACGCTTACAGAAGCTGGTAGCGTCTGTTTCTACCGTCGTCGGAGATGCACACCGGCACCGGCTGCTGCGTTGGAGCTGGTCGCGCCGCCCCTGCAGCTCGTGCACGAGCGCGAACAGCGCCTCGCGTTCCTTCTTCTTCTTCAAGCGGCGGCGCACGTCTACCTCCGGGTTCCGCATCCGCTTTTTCGTCTTTGTTCCTCGGCAGTGTCCGTCATCTGAGCCGCTGGAAACATCGGTGGAGGCGGGTGCATCACTCAACGGCTCTTGACACTCACCAGCCGACGCGCCAGGAGCCCACGCGTCCACAATCTGCAGCAGCTCGCACAGCTCCGAGTCGTCCGCGCCGTCCGTCGCCAAGAAGAAGCTCATGCTGGTGGGTCGAGTAGTTTGTCGAAGAGGAAATGGACACTCGACTCTATTCCAGCTCAGCACCGCTGAGGTGTCCCCGTATTAACGGCCTTTGTGTCCCCATTTTAGTGAGATCGCAAGCACTCCTGGTGGTAATGACGCACATTCCGATGAAATGGGCGGCGTAATCGCCCATGGCGATGTCATCAGCCTTCACTCTGACGAGAATGTGTGTAACGAGATGGAGACTAACTTGGCGATTATCGAGATTGGGGGACGTGATGAGCTTCACGCCGCTGGAGGACGCGGTGCTGGACGATGACGTCGTCCTGGAGGCGGGGCTCGCCTTCCTAGACGCAGTTGAGGCGTCCCCGCTGCTGCTGCGTGGTTGTGGCGAGGAATCGGCCGGTGATGATGGCGATGGCGCTGCGGCGGATGCTCCATACGCAGAACCGCCAGCGTAGTCAAAACACAGGAAGCGGGGGCACGAGGCAGCGGTGGACGTGATACAGCGACGGAGGAGGAAAAACGAGCGTATTTCCCTATCGCGGGAGGCGCAGATGTTTGAGCAACGCCTGGCGCTGCTGCGCAGGAACAAGAAGGCGCCGGGTTTGGCAGCGGTGGCTACGTGGGAAAGCTCGTCGCTCGCTGCATCTGAGAACGCCGAGCTGGGATGGAAGCAGCGCGCTTTGACAGAGGCGCACGAGGCGGTGACAGCGAGAGAGTTGAACCACAAGCTGAAGGTGGCGCTCAAGAGACAGCAATCGCTGTTGGCGGCCATGCGCGACGCCTTGCGCGCACGCAGCCGAAGCAGGTAACGTGTGATTCCATTTTGGAGTCGGTAGGCGTTGGGACTATTTACCCGTCCTCACATTTGCGTTTTGAGCGACCTGGCAAACAGTTGATGAACGTGCAGCCCAGGTCAGAGTACTGCCATCAGTTGAATGGACTCCCGCGGAGAGACGCGAGTGTCGTTGTCATGCACGCGCTCAACGACTTGGCACACGAGTTGTACGCCGATCTCGACAGTGTCATCGCGCCAGTTGCGAGCTCCACCGACATTGTTACCAGCAACTTTGCGGTGAAAATGGACCTTGTGCGTGGGCCGTACTCGGAGCATACGACGATAACAGTGGTTCCGAAAGAGCTCGGCGTCGTTGCGGCAATTGTAGAGGACAGCCTGCTGCAGCTATCACCTCCGTGCGCCGACCTCGAGTTCCTTGTGGAGGTGAGTGGTCCGACAGCTCACATGTTTCAGGCGTTGGCTACCTAACCACTTCTATTTGCTCGTGCAGACTTCCCCATCTGATGAGTCTTGGGTTTGAGAAGCAGTACACGATCCAGCTTCACTCTCCAGGCCAGACCGTCCCAATGAGCGGCTCTGGGTTCATACGCATCTATCGCGAGCCGCAGCGAATTGTGGTTCTGTGGTCCAAGCAGCTGGTTCACTCGATCGGCTACCTCTTCCACGAGCGGTGCTGGTTTGTCGCGGCACGATCGCCCACGCATCCATCCACGCAGTCGGTAGCTCGTTCATGCTATCGACTAGAGGTGGAGAAGCCAAGTAGCAGTCGCGCAACCGAAGAGAGTGAAGGTATTTGCAGCTTCACCCGGTCCAAGCTCATAGCTCGCATGCGAGGCAAGCTCGAGAAGATTCAATTCAGACTTCTTGAAAAGGTCAGCGGCGATAGAGCTGGTGGACTCTCAAACTGCTTCTACTCGCATTGTGTCACATGATCGCGCTCCTGACACGAAGGAAGTCGTCACTCAGAACAAGATAAACTGAAGAGGAAAGCTGTCAAGCCCCAGCGACTGTGGGTAAAGCGACTACTCGAGCTCGATATCATATAATGGAACACGTTACGAAAATTTTCCCAATGCTTCTCTTGGCGATAACCGAGATGCTATTACCAACACACACTGGTGTTTCTTCGTGGAGGCCTAAATATCAATGAGCGCTTCCAGGTCGTGCCTTCCGGTTTCGCGCAGGAGCTCACGCTGGAGCTCTTTGAGTCGGGTATCCATTCGCTTGACGATTTTGCGCTGCACAAACCCACGAAATGCTCGATCGTCCGGGACGTCGGCCCGCACGCCTCCCGTAATGTCGACGGGGGCATGACCAGACACCACGCGAAAGCACGTACGCACAACGCTGTTGTGCAGGGGGTCCACGGGCGAGCGGCTGACCAGAATCCAGCCCTTCTCGTAGAACTCGACGGTCCCAGCCGCCTGTACCGTCTTCGTCGCGAAAACCAGCACCATGCGGTCGGCCTCCTCGTGCTTCTCCATCGCCGTCACACCGTGGAACGTCTCCGCGTCAAATGGGCCGCTGAACTGGACGTCGTGCTGGACCTCTATGCCTAAATCAGTCACTTGTCTGGTCTGTAGAGCAGAACGAGCTCAATTAGAACCGATATAGCCAATTCAGCGACTCACGTTAAGCGGACTTACCACGCACGAGTAGTTGAAGCCGATGATGTTGCTCCGGCGCTTCCACTTCAACCAGTTCCAGACTATCTCCACCGTCTCGTGGAGTCCGCACGGCATCGGTGTCGAAGTGAGCAGCTCCATACACGGGCCTGGCTCGTCTTGGCGAATCCGAGACGTACTGAACAGTTCAGTGGCGTTGATCATGCCAGTGACCGTCATGAAGGAGGCAAACACCGAGTCGGTGGACAAATAGGCGTCTCGCAGCATCTTGCGAGCTTCTGCCATTAGATGCTCTCGATTCGATGGGACAATAGCGCATTCAGACATCGTGGAGAAGCAGCACGCGGAGTGCTGGAAGAGATGGCCGCTGGCCACGCTAGGCAGCTTACCCTTCTCGTGGTGGCTTGCCAATTCAATCAGCAATTGGCCCATGCGTTTGCTCACGTCGTAGTGCGCCACCAGCTTGGACTTGAGCTGGCGATTGAGCTCTTCGCTCGCGGCGCGGTGACGAATTTGCTCCCGCGCCACACCCTTCCACATCTTCAGTTCATCTTCATCAGCAGCATCGATCTCTTCGACAGGCTCCTTGTTCTCCTTGGCGACCGCGCGCGCGACGAGCGTCTTGAGTTGCTGCTCGTAACTCTCCACCTCTCGCTGGAGTTCCTGCCGCTCCTGACGCCGTCGCGCACGCCGACGGACATCCACCGTTGGATCCCGTATGCGCTTCCTTTTGGGCTTGGACGACGCTTGTGTTGCGCCTTCGGTCCTTGTAGTGGTAGTGCAGACGCCTTGAGCATGGTCGATAGAGAAGAAGGAGTCCCCCACCTGCGTTCCGAGCTCCATCGACGGCTCGGAGCAGGACGCGCGGCACGCCAGTGCCGACATCGGGTCGCCGTCCAGCATCGCCAGCGCCGCCTCGACCGCGTTCAGGTCCAGCTCGTCCGCCGCCATCGCGCCGCCGCCACAGCTCATCGTACCGCTTTCGAGCTGACGGTTCTCGCAGAAAGCTTGCGAAGTGTCCCCATATTAACGATCCGCAAACATTCCGACGTTAGTCAGTTGACTTCGGCGGAGGCCTACGTGAGAGGATGAGAGGGCGCTGTGCGGGGATGGAGCAGCTCGCCTGGGACGATGGCGACGCGATGCTGGCCTTGCTAGGCGACTGGTGCGCGTTCGATCCGCCGGAGAACGTGCTCGGTCCGTGTGCCGATCTTGACCTCGACCTCGACCTCGACCTCGGGCACGCGTGTTCGATTCCGACCGCGCCGTCGCCGGCGCTTCGCGGCGGTAGTGCGAGCACAAACGGCAAAGCGGCAAAGAAGCGCGTGCGGGATCCGGCGATAGACACACGTCGGCGCCAGCGCAAGCGGTTTGAGCGAGCGGATCTGCAGAAGCAGGTCGTAGCGCTTGAGCGGCAGCTCGAGAGATTGCGTGGGCGGTCGTGGACGCAACAGAGGCTTTCGGAGGCGGAAAGAGCCCGCGGGGACAGGAATGATGAGCAGGCGCGCTCATGGAAGGCCAAACTGTGCGAGGAAGGAGGAAGAGGGACGCCGCGCTCAAGCCGAGGCGACCAACAGGGAGCTCAAAGCGGCGCTATCGTTGGACATTGAAGCGAGCAAGCGCCCTTCATGAGTTGGTGAGTCACTCGACACATGAGTTGCTAGTCTTGTGATAGACTCTGAAAGCGTCGACTTGAAAGCAGGTAGCAGTCCACTCGGCCAACGCTGCGATCAAAATTCACGCTCGAGTTGAAGCAATGCACGTGCTTGGATTGGATTGATGGTTCACTGGGTCAAAGACCGCCGCTGGAACCGTCCTCCGCTAATATGGGGATTTCCCCGTTTTAGCTCTCCACACTCTTCATTTCAGCTCAGACTGCGACGATGAGCGAGGAGGAACTGCTGCTGGGCGCGGACGAGCTGGAGCATATCGATCTGGACACGGTCGAGGCGGCACTCGCGCTTTTGGACGAGTGCTTGCCGTATTCTCCTCCTGACACCTCGTCGGCGCTGTCAGCAGACCCAGAGCTGGCGGTATTGGACTCGTCGGAGGAGCTCCAACCCGACGGCACCAATGTTGTTGACAACAGCACAAGACTCGATGAGGCCGAAGAGAAGAAGCCCCGCAAGCGAGTGCGTGAGTACAAACCAGCGGTGGAGAAGATGCGGCGCCAGCGCAAACGTGTGGAACGACGTGACCTCGAGCGGCAGCTCGAGCAGCTCGAGCAACAGCTTGCGGGCATGAAGAATGGCGCACGAGGGCATCGAGGAGTACCAAATGGGGACGGAGTCACGAATGACTCACTTCATAAGCGACTCTGCAGCAATGCAAAGGCAGAGGAGCTGAACCGGCAGCTCAAGGCAGCGCTATCGGCTCAAGTTGACGTCAATGAGTGCATCCGCCAGCTACTATCGGAGCTGTCCAAGACGACCAACAAGGTGAGCGCGTGGCTCGCACTGTGTTCTCGACAAACAATTGCTTACGATGTCTGTGTTTTGTGTCGCTGAAGGTGGTGAAAGAGGCGGCAAAGAGCGCCAACACCACGGAAGCAGCACGGACTGTGTGCCTTCAGGAGCTGTTGAGGCAGTCGGTGCTCTTCAGCGCAAGCTCCCCCCACGTTCCGTTAGCGCGAGCGGCTCGGTCAATGCACAAAGCCGCGCGTTTGGCTATGGACTCCGTCTTCTGCTCCACGAGCGCCCTGGAGGTGTCCAAGTCGACTCGCGTGCGGCCTCGTGACGGAGGGTCGGGGACTTGTGTCGAGGTGGTGATGACGACACCACTAAATTGCGATCTTCAGAGAGGTATAAAGCTGATTCGCGACTGGGTCGTTGCGAAGCGGTATCGCAACATTAACGAGGTCTCCTACTCGTCACTGGTACGTGTAACGGGGCCATGAGCGGTGTAGATTAGAAAGCCTCTAACCTCATCATTCTTTTGATTTGTAGGCCATTCGCCACGAAGACCAGCTCACCGAAGCACGAAGCAATGTCAACTTTGATTGGCCACTCGACTCCACGACCTGGCACTGCGTGTCCGTCAGTGACATGCGTGAAGAGGCAGATCGCTTCGTGATGGTCGGCACGATGCTGACGGCTCACCCGTCCGGGTCCGTGCGGTTTCGAGAAGAGGGGTGGACCCTCGTCACGCGGTCGCCTGTCGACCCGCTCCACAAGATTGTTGTGCGCATGTGCTATCGCTTGACGACCGAGCACGACGCTTTGGCAACTATCGATGGCACGGTCCAGAAGAGCAATGAGTGGTGTGGCGACCCGTTCCAGCGCCATGCACATCGTCGACTTGTCCAGCGAAAGACAACCAAGATGACGGACCTCCAGTGCGCTTTGCTACGTGAAACCGGACAGGGCAATCTTGGCTCCCTTGTAGACACGTAGATGTCGGCTTCAGTCACGCCGATAAGAGAGGTATCCATCGAGGGTGCGTTAACGAGTGTGAATCCTATTTTTTTATGTGTGCCTGCAGTACTAATGTGCAGCATCCTGACGTTTTGTGGTGAAAGACACCAAGCAAGAAAGACACAGCGAACTCAAACGCCGTGACAGTTTCCCGTTACTCATGTTACATCGCGGCATTGATCGCAAGAAATCCGCGCATCAACTCACTGATCGACTCGGAAACCGTACACTACCTAGCCGTGCACAATCTCCGCTCTGTAGAGCCTGAAATAAGTGTATCGAAGCCTTTTACATGTATCTATCGCACCTGTTGTAACTGGGCGTTCACGTTCACGATTGCTGCTGGCATCCATTTGATGTGGTTGGGTATATTTCAGTTTAAAACGTTGAAGCAGTTCGATTGTCAACAGACACGATAGCCACCAATACGTGCATTTATCTCGCGTGGGTGAGCGTGATCGACACCAACAAGATTAGTCGTTCGTTTTCCTTGACTAAATTGCTATGTCAACACGCACTGACGTACCGAGAGTGACTACGCTTGCAGGAAAGCGCGTTGTAACTCGTGGTCTTTGGCCTGCACCAGGTTCACCCAGTCGTTGATCGCTAGATTCGCGTCGGCCGTGTTTTTAAATATTAAAATACTCCACCATGATCGCTCGAGCTGCTATTACGCTCCCCTGGGGTCAGTACCGCGTCGGGGCCGTGGATGCGGTAGTGCGCGCGTACGGCGCACAACTACGCATCTGCCCCGGCCCCTTTCGTGACGCCGATCGAGGACGCCGATAGGAACAGCAATATTTATGCGGACACGCTGTACACGGTTGCCGTGCATGCCACAATCCACAGCTCGTTGTACTGGCGGTTCTCGAACATGATGATGTTAGTTGCTTAGGCCTCCCGGTTGCGAGTCTCGTCCACCAGAGACCACTTGCACGCTTTCTCAATCAGAGGAATCCAGCCTTCGTGAACCTGTGTGACCGGTATCGGGAGCAGCAAGTTGTCTGTGAGCCTCTTCCGCAAAAAAAAAAATGGCTCTTAAGAGAGGGTTTACCCCGTGAGAGCTCTCGCATAAGCCAACGCGCAGCCGTGCTGTTCTGGACAGCCTGCCACCACAGGCTCCCTGCACTGCGAGGGCCCCTCCGCGGGATCGGAAACGACATCGTCCACTCGAGTGACGGCTTGGACCGCAGGTCAGGAACTGGCGCACTGGTCCAGTCGAATGCAAAAAGCACTTCCGTGCCCGTGCTGTGAGACAACGAACTAGTGAGAGTCGCGATCGTGGGGCGCAAGTCACGGCGATGCGACGGGCGCATGGCACTCGCGTGGACCGCGCGATCCACGAGTTCGTCTTCTGGAGGCTTGGCGCCACGACTTGTGGTCCACGAGCCTCGTTACCACTGACACTGATCATCAACACGGCAGCATTCATAATACCACGTCGCTCATCAATTAACAGATTTCCAGCGAAGGCGTTTGCGGTGGGTGTATTTGCATGACCGGCCACCGTCGTCATGCACACAGCTCCATCAGAATCCGCTGCATGTTTTGGTCCTTGTGGCGCATCAGGTCCATCCACGCGTTCATCGCCAGCTCCTTATTGCGCAATTGAGTCAGCACTTCCTCGCAGTTTGTGGGTGTCGCGGACGCGGAGCTGATGCCATGGACGCGATAGCGGGACCGAAAAACGCACGAGGGTGACACGGACGCCCGAGCCTGCGTGATGACCTTGAGCGTGGTCGTGCGGAACAGCACCTCACTCCGTGCAGCGTCAAACACGTCCGATGTCACTGCCACTGTCCAGTGCGAATGCGTCTCGGTAACTTCGAACATGGCTACGGTTGACAGACGAAATTCTTGGTTGTTGTCGTTCAAGACGCTCCACGCCACCCTCTTCTCCACCCGAGGCGCGGCTCCTTCGTGGTGCTGCAAACGGCACACACGAGTCAGCTATAGCTCACAAAAACTTATCCCGATGATGTTGTATGAAGCACTTACGGTCATCACAGCTTTGGCGCCGGTCTGAGGTGCGAGGAATTGCTTCCGCAAAACCTCCCACCACATGCGCCCAACTCTCTGGGGACTCTCCATCGGAACGAAGAACGATGATGTCCACTCCATCGCCGAATCAGATAGGTTGTGGCCTAAACTTGCGCTGATAGGTTCGGCCAGCTCGACTGGCTGGAACGAGTTCGTCATCCTCAAAGCTGGCGTTTCCTGGCTTAGTTGCTTCAAAATGGCACTCCACGTCCGCTCGCGCTCTTCCTGGGTGGCCGCGCGGTTCCTGTGCAGCAATAGCTCAACTCGGCAGCCCTATAGAGATGTCAACAACAACAGCGCATGAGTGGCCGAGCGACCGGATCAAAGAGTTAGTGCAGCGAACAGTCTGAGAGTTGTGAGATAGCCGTACCTCCATACTGATGGGCCAGACCACCTGCAGCTGCTTGCCGAGTCCGCTTCTCCAGAGCAGATGCGTCCGCAACAAGCTCCGAAGTTGAGCATTGATTTCCTCGGCACGAGTCCGCAGCTCACGCTCCTGAACCGCGCTGTGCTTCCAATCGATTTGCGTATGCTGGGGCTTATCCACCCGCCCCACCGTGACTCGCAAGCCGGACGCTGACTTGACCTCCCACAGCGACCCAGGGTCCCTCTTCATTTGCTCCAGCGTGCTGGTCAAGTACGTGACCTGCTTTCGCAACAGACACAGTTCGTCCTTCTCCTTCCAGTACCGCTCCATTCGCGCACGGTTCTCCGCAGTAGCTCTGGTTCGACGTCGATTCGTCCCGTGCCGCCTGCCAGGTGCAGCCGGCCCAATAGAGGTCGGAGACGTTGCTGTCGGCTCTGGGCTCTTCATTGCTGGCGTATCGCCACCTCCCATCTCATCGAAGCTGTCGAGGAACGCGATAAGATCCTCCAGCACGGCCGGATCATTGCTGTCGTCTAGCGGTACGCTGACGGCCACGACCGGGTCGTTCATGTCTTCAGCTCTCGCGCGTCAGTACGCGTGGAGTGGCTCGTTGGCTGGCGTCGGGAATGGTTGCAGTGAGCGTTCGACTCGAGAGCGTGAGCGACAGAATGCCGCTCGTTCTCGAGACGTGGCGGCTTCCCGCACAAAGCGAGTTTGGCTCCACCCATGCCGGTCATCCTGCAGAGACCTCCAAGTGCAGAGTCGCATTTTGTATGACAAAACGAAGTGAGTTGGGAATAATCAACCATCACTCTACATCATTTATTGTAATTGAATCAATTCTTGTACCGTAAAACCGAATATGTATCCGACACGAGCATATCGGATACATATTCGGTTTTACGGTAGCCGACTTTGATGAAATTCTCTAGCACGCGATGACGAGGCCAGTAGCACCAGCCCAATCACACGCGTCACTCGTATTACAACTCTAACTTTGGCCAATTCCATATCGTTCCGTATTACGTACCTATGCAATATCGTTAAATCAGCAATCCCTCTCAGTACCCCGCTGTCGAGAATCTAGCTAGCTCCAAGCAAGTCAAGGCAAACAACTTCAAGTTGGAGGCCGACGCCATGAGCTGGCTGGTGGACTTTATCGACGGCGATGTTGGACGACGGGGTCGCCATGGACGGGTCTCCGACGTTATGCTCACCGAGAAGGGAGCTACGATAGTGCGTTCATGAGTTTGATCGATGCTTTCGTATATATGATATTGACTTTCTGCTGCGTTTCCCGTCGTGCCTCCGCTTCGATGTCCTCCGACACCATCATGATGTGTGATGCTGAAAGCACACCAAGCAAGAGCGCCCCAGCGAATCCACGTTACAGTGACAGTTTTCCATTACTCGTCTGCCATCGCGGTTTTCATCGCAGGAAACCCGCGCATCAGCTCACTGATCGACTCGGAGACCACATATTGCCTAGCCGTGGCGAGAGACCACATACCGGGCAGGTCAGGCTTCGCGCGGCGCAATCCACGCTTCTCGAAGAACGCGTGCACGACCTCCAAGTCCCTGTCCAGAGCTTCCTCGTGCTCGGCATGCGATCGCTCAATCGCGTTGCCGAAGTCAATGAAGTAAACCTTCTCGTTGTGGAACAGCATGTTGACATCCGCCAGGCTGCCGTGCACGAGGCGAGCCTTTTGATACAGACGGCGAACGCTGAGCAGGGTCTGCATGTAGGCGTTCACGAGCTGGCCACGCGTCAGTACCGCGTTCTTCATCGTCGGCGCGGCTTCCCCATCGTCCGAGCCCACGAACTCCATCACGAGGATGTGGTCGCGGACGAGGATCGGGCGAGGAGCGCTCGCTCCGCTTTGTTGAGCCTGGCACAGGTATTTGTACTCCTTGTCGGTCCAGATCTTGAGCTGTCGACGCAAGCTCTTCTTGACGAAGCGGATGTCGTAGCGGCGGCCGGTGGGATCGCACTTGTTGTACTTGGAGAAGTCACCACGCCCCGTCTTGAAGATCTTGAGCGCCAGGCTGCGCTCACGACCGGCCTTGTCGTCTCCGTAGCCGAGCGCGTGGTACACGTTGGCCTCCCGCCCGGAGTGGACACGCGACTCGACGGAGCTGAGCTTGTCGGACGTGATGAGCTTGTGCAGCATCAGCTGCGTCCACTCATCGAAAAGACTGTCTCGCTCGCCACTGTACTTGCCCAGGTTCACGTTAGGCGGAGCGCGCTTGTGGCTCTCCTCCTTCGCCTGGCGGCGCATCGTCTCTCTGAGCGACGTCGCCGCAGCAACCGCGCCTGAGGGAGCCGGTCCGCTGCGACCACTATTGATTGATGCAATAGAAAAGTCGTCAGCATCATCGTAGAAGTCGTCGTCGTCGCCAGCGTCGTCGTCACGAGTCTCGTCACGACCACCAGACGTGGCAGTGTCGTCCAGGTAGCTGTGCGCGCTCAGCAACGTCCTGCCAGTGGCCATCGCAGCTTCACCCGCGAAGGCAACGACAGGTTCTCCGAAGCTGCCCCATTCCGTAGCTGCATCACCAGCGCGCAGGTTGCCGAGCCCACTCTGAAGCAGGAGTTGCTGCTGTAGCTCGATCGCGAGCTCCTCATCCATGATTTCTTGCATCGTTCGGGCGCGCGTCGAAGGTGTTGAAGAAACGCCGGGCGTCGTCGGAAGTGCCCAAGGGCAACGCGGCGTGGAAGTAGCTGTCGACATGGTCGCTTTGGCTTCGAGGCAGCAAGTTTTGCAATGGTCTTGGCCGCCGCTGGCCTCGAGTCGCTTCAGGTCGCTATTCACAAAGCTTTGACGTGCAATTGAGCTGGTCGCACAATGGAGATGGGTGCAGAGACCATCACTCTAGCTTGTCAAGCGACACGGAAGTTTCCTTGCACGTTCTGATCGGTGCGCTCAGACTCAGATAGCGGGTCAGACTTGATGTTAACATGAACAGGCGCGATATCGACTGTACAGGATACGAACTCCATGCATCCTAACCTATGGATAGCTCTCACGGATATATTGGCAAAGCGTTCTTGGGGGTGACGAAAAGAGTCAACACGGTGTACTGATGCTGACTTCGTGGTACCTTGAGCACAGTGTCTATGGGCTTCGGCAATAGATGGAGAGAAGACTGACAACGAGCCCATCGGTGGTCGACACTGTCAGCGTTGAGCCATGGTACGGTAACCTTTTCCAAATGCACTTGGTTCAGCCCACACACATTCACACCACTTGCAACTACGCCTCCATGAAAGCGCGCTGCAACTGGTGGTCGTTGGCGCGCACCATCGTTACCCAGTTGTTCATCGCCACTTTCGCGTCGGACGAGATAAGTTCAGCTCTGCCTGATCGGCTGGAGCCTCCGCGACGACTTACCGGGATCAGAATCGTGTTGGGGTCGTGGATGCGGTAGTGAGCGCGCGCGACGCATGACTGCGCATTGGCTGCATCTCCTTTCGTGACTACGATTGACGCGGTCGCCCGGAACAGTACGGCGTCCCCGGAGGCGTCGTAAACTGTGGTCGTCCATGCTACGACCCAGAAGTCGTCGGGATGCCGGTTCTCGAGCACGGTGACGCTCGTCGCGTTCACTTCTCGGTTGTTCGTCTCGTCCAGCAGCGACCACTTGCACGTTTTCTCCATCCGAGGGATGAGGCGCTCATGAACCTATGATCGGTTGATAAAACCAGCGTCTAACAGTTAGTACACACCCCGGCCCGCCAACCATCTCGGACCAGGCTTACCCCGTGAGAGTCCTCGCATGAGCCATGCGACGCACCGTTCTGCTGGAAAGCCTCCCACCACAGGCTCCCCGCGCTGCGAGGGTCTCTCCGCGGCACCGGAAACGACGTCGTCCACTCCAGCAGCGGCTTTGAACGCAGTGCGGATTCGGAAGCGCTAATCCAGTTGAACGTCTCGATCCTGGTAACTAGGCCGCCGGTCGCAAAGGCGTACGCTTCAAGGTACAGCTGGCGAAGGACCTCGCCCCACGTCACGTCGTGCATTTTCGACTTCATCTTACGCCCAGATGATTTAGTCGTAAGGACGACAGCACGCGGCTTGTCTTCGAGGCATGAGATCTTCAGCGTTTCGTGCAAGAAGGTGTCATCAGCCACAGTCACAATCAGAACGAAGAACGCAATTGCCATGAAACGCGTCGGTCTCACCTCTGCGAGCGCCCCTGCCGCCTGCACGACCTCACCGTTCAACCCGCCCGTCCATTGACGCTGATACTGTAGCAGTACACGCAGCTTGGCGTTGGTGTTCTCCGCTCGCTCGCGCATCGCTCGCTCATGGGTCGCGAGGCGCTTCCAGTTTGCGAGCCGCCAGTGGCAAACTTTCCGGATTGTGACGCCCAGCTCGGACGTGACTTTGATATCTGCGGGCGAGCGCGCGCACTGCCTGAGCAGCTCGAGCTTGTTGGCCAGGTACTCGACCTCGTCCCGCAGCCTGTTCATTTCGTGCTTCTTGGTCCAGTAGCGGTCCAGTCGGCGCGGACGCGTCTTGCCCTTGCCTCGTGCTTGAGTGCGCGGTCGGTCGCCGGGCTTAGCGTCAGTAGTGCGCGATACTTGTTCTGCGCTGCCGCCCGCCGTGTCGGAATCAGGGCCGGAAGATGTCGACGAGGACGGACCGTCGTCCGTGAACATGTCGTCATACTCGTCCAGGAACGCGAGCACGTCGCTGAGCATGTCATAGTCGCCGATTTCGGCGGCCGAGTCGCTCATCGCTACAATAAAAAGAACTCGAGCAGTAAGGTCGATTGAGCCGTTCTGCTACGCCGTCAGGTCTTCCGCGTCTCCAATACACCGGTGACCTTGTCCAGGCGCCGAAGGTGTGCCAAGAGCATGAACGAACGAGGCAGTGCCAGCCGGTCAATGTCAAAGTACTGAAATAACGCCAAGTCGTTTACAAATTAACTGTCATTGTAGATGGGCGCTGTAGGGCAGGGAGGATAATCAACATGCATTCTGTAATGGCTACATGTCTAATAACTTAGCCAATAATGATCTAATTATGCAAATTTGAGGGTTTAAACGGAAATAAAGCCAATCAGAGTGAGATGTTTAAGGAGAATGTTTAGCAATCGTGATTTCGTCATACTAAAGAGTGATGATCAGTAAGCGTACAGTACATGCACTGTAAATACAGTGATCTGCGTGAAATCGCAACGCCTGATATATATAGTTTGTTGGATTTATGGGATAGGCACGGCAGCTGCATTCTAAAGCATGTACTGATGTGAAATATTATTTAAGGAGCGATTAAAGCTAGTTTGTAACGGGGTTACACGTACAGTACAGTATGACACTGTACCGTACTCTCTAGAGAGTAGTGTGCGGCACACTACTCTGAGTTCGGGTACTGACGGAATAGTGTAGCACACACTATTCCCTGCGCACATCCGCACAAGCCATCCATGGCTGTGCGCGCTTCCCATTGGCCAGCAGCGGGCACTGCTAGCCAATAAGAGTCGTTCATTTAGGGTGCGGCGCTCGTGTCCAATCACGAGTGCCTGTCACAATACATATACTAGGTTT
>JAASGW010000651.1:0-16940 GCA_023334395.1 Phytopythium sindhum | reverse complement strand
GGGGGGGAAACAGAATGAGAAGAGGGAGCAGCCACCCCCCCCCCCCCCACCCCCACCCCCCTCCCTAGCATCAAGGCTACTACCACCAACCACCAACACATATCCCTTTTTTTGTTGTTGTTTTTGTTGAGATTGGGTAGGGTGAGGCGGGGTCCTCTCCCCTATTCGCGTAAACTTTTACAGTACACAAACAATACACTTGACTAACTGAGTATTTATATAGAAAAGAACTAATGTATTGACTCAAGTTTTGGAAAAGACACATTAGTTGACTACGGTGGTGCAAAAAATAGTCATGCGCCAGTTCCATTTTCCCTCTAAAGCATAGTGAAAGCAAGATGTTTGAGAGAAAGAGAGAGAGAGGGGGGGGGGAGAGTATATTTTGGGACTGTGCCTCAATGTGATACTGTATATAGACACAATAGTGAGCTGTGCGATGAGGCGACGCTATATGCTCTTAGAACCGATTGCGATCCAAGAGCATGGATGGGTTCGAATACCGGTTCAAACGGTATTATTACAGTTTTCAACTAAAGTGTAACCCAGTTACACGTGCAAATCGTTTTATATCAGTACTATATCAAGATCAACTTCCGAATGTATACACCTAGTACAGTATTAGAGCGCGTGACCAACACACATGACAACTTGGCGCAATCTCATGCTCGCTCACTCGCTCACTCGCTTGCTTGCTTGCTTGTTCTTTTTGACATTCGGTCGAGACAAATGTCGCGACTGCTCCAAGCTGCTTCCCTCCAAGATCGCCGACCCTTCCACTAGCTTTGCGCTGTGGAGGTATTTTTCTGGCTCTACGTTTGGTTAGAGGCCTAGTGGATAAACGCACGCCACAATCTCATCTATTGGCAAGACCAACACCTTCATCTCAATATTCAGAGTTGAGATGCATGCTTTGATCCTTCAGTTTTTTTTTTTCATTCAGCTTCTCCACAGTCATGTATATACCGTATATACATCTGAGTGGGTTGATGAAATGTGGCGCTACGACGCGACAGTCCAGTGACTTTAGGCGATTTTTGATACCAACCGGGAGAGGGAGACAACTTCAATGTGAATACTTTCTCAATCATTTCCAAATTTAACGTAAAGTCGACATAAAGTTGACATAAAATTGACATAAAGTCGACATGCAAATGTAGTGGGAACTTGAAGTCAGTTACTCTATCCAACCGTCTACACATTCCTCATTTTCTGTTAAAAAGCATGGAACAATCCAAAAAAAATCACCAACTGTTGCAGCTCAATTGATTATGTGAACCGAAGTCTTCCTTCTGTCATAATCCAAAACTGCGCCTTTCCACGTTTATTTTGTTTATTTCTGGTTTATTGTAAGGAAAAGGGATGAAGAGAGAGTGATTGGTGCCACATTCAGTATATGTCCATGAGATCGACAGCATGGAGTTAGGAACAAGTTTCATTTTACATTTGTATGGACGAATCGGAAAATGCCATTACAAAAAAAAAAAAAATCCAAAATCACAGTGACTGCAGACGCAACTGCATCTAGACCATCAGAAGAACCCAATCCCTAGAACAATCGGATCCACACTCTTGACTGAATTACTATATACAAACTCCAAGTCATTTCGCATCTTTACCATCGTATTGGGACACTCCGGCCGACCAAAAATCTTTACATAAGTCAAGTTGAAGCGTTGGCTTCCTTTTCTTTTTTTTTCGTCGCCTTATTCCCAATTAAGTCAACAGGTTACGTTCGTTGACTTTGCCTGTCGCTTAGTATTAGACTGAAGCACTTGAAGCATATTTTTCCATCTTATTGCCCGCTTTCAAAAGCCGCCACCACCTTCACTTTTCAATTCCCCACAAAGCCACAAAGCGTCACTTTCTTCCTCTTCTCTCCTTCAGTTCATGCCCGACACGATGTTACGGCAGTACGAGGCGATCGAGACACTGGCGCCGGCGCTGTTCGGACAGGTGCTCAAGTGCCGCGACGCGGTGTCGGGCGCCAGCGTGGCCGTCAAGCGCATCGAGCTCTCGTGGGCGGCGCGGCGGCGTGCCAAGGACTCGGACCGCGTCGTGGAGGAGGACGTGTTCACGGAGATGCAGATCAACCTCAAGGTGCACGCGCTCGGCGGCCATCCGCACGTGCTGCCGGCGCTCGACTGCGCCGTGGAGGATGGCGTCGCCTTCCTCGTGACCAAGTTCTGCGCGCGCGGCGAGCTGCTGGCCGTGCTGAACGCGCAGCGCGCAACGCTGTCGACGCAGCACCTCATGCGCTACTTCCGGCAGGTGGTCCACGGCGCCGCTTTCCTGCACGCGAACGGTATCGCGCACCGCGACCTGTCGCTCGAGAACGTGCTGGTGGACGATGACGACTGCTGCCAGATCACGGACTTCGGGCTCGCGACCTTCACGGCGCAGCTGGACCCGCGGCCCGTCGGCAAGATCTTGTACATGGCGCCCGAGGCCTGCGACGTCGGCGGCGCGCCGTTCGACCCGGCCAAGGCGGACGTGTGGGCGCTGGGCGTCATGCTCTTCGCCATGATCGCGGGTCAGTACCCGTTCGCGGAGCCGCAGCGCCGAGACGCGCGCTTCCGGCTGCTCGCGGACCTGGGCGTCGACTATTTATTGGCCAAGTGCGACGTGGACACGCGCGGTAGGGAGCCCGTCGTGGATCTTCTGCGGCAGCTGCTCGTCGTAGACGCGGCGCAGCGCCCGGCGCTCGCGGCGCTGCTGTCCCACGAGGCGCTGCGGTCGGTCGGCGACGCGGATGAGCGCGTCACGAGCGTGGCAGACAGGCTGCCGGAGTGCGGTGCCCCCGGCCAAGCTCCGCCGCGGCGCCGCATGTCGGCGACCTGCCGCGACATCGACCGCGCGCGCTGCGTGCTGCGCGAGGCCGTCGTGTGATCGATCGCTCGGCTGAAGTTTTGATATCAGGAGACGACGGACAACAATCCCGCCGAGTGGAAGCGGTGGCCGTCTCCCACTACGCCCGGGTAGTATGACGCGCCGAGAGGCGGGATGCCGGCGCCAACTGCGTAATTTATAAGACAGCAAGCACACATGTAGAGAGAGAAAAATGTAGTATACGTACCCTCGATCCAGTAGTCTTCAACGCCTTCGTGTTGCTTAGCGGTGCGCGCGTCGTCACTCACGCGGCGACGACTTCGCTGGCAGCCGCGACCTCGTTCTCTGCCTCTGCGGCTGGCTGCTGGCGCTGGATCGTTGGACTCACGACCGCCCAGAGGTCGACACACGCGTCTTCGTTGTCCTCATGCACTTGCTCGAGCGCGCGCAGGAGCTCGCCCGTCCACACAGACAGCGAGGAGCGGAGAGCGACTGGCTTGTTTGCCTTGCTCGCCGTGGCGCGCGCAGTCTCGAGCAGGTGGAGGAACTGGCTCGCCTGGAAAAACACGACGCGCTCGAAGTGCTCCTTCGCGTCCTCGAGCGCATCACACAGCGCCGCGACGAACGCGTCGACAAACTTGTCCGCTGGCCCGTCTTCTTCCCACCCCTTCTTGCGCTCAAGCGCGAAAGCGATGCTCTCGGCGCCCAGCAGACACACGAGCGAGAACAGATTGCGCCAGCGACCCAGCAAGTCCAGCTGAGGCGCTTCCTCGTCGTCCTTCCCGCGTCGCCGCTTCTTCTTGGTTGCCTTCGGTTCGGACTCACTTTCGGAAGCGCTTCGGATCTCTCCAAGCAGGCGAGCGACCCAGCGAAACAACGCGGCGAGTGTTTCGGGCGGCGTGAACAGCTCCGCGGGCTGGTGAGACAGCAACTCATCTTTGTTGTTGAAGCTCTTGGACGGTTTGGCAAACAGCTTTGTCGTCTTGTCGCTCACCTTGGAGGACTCCAACTTCACCGACAGCCGCGCGTAGATCTCCAGCAAGCGGATGAGTCCGAAGCCGTTTACCTTGAACGCAGCACTCACCTCTTCTTCATCGAACTCGAGAATCGGGGCGACGCACTGCTCCAGCGCGTCATGAAGCTGCTCTAACAGTTCTGTGGAGCAGCGCACAAGAGCCGACTGCGCGATGTACTCCACCGCACCAAGCACCACCACGGGATTCAGGTTGAACGCCGCCGCCTTCTTGCTCCTCTTCGACTTGGTCGCCGCATCCAAAGAACCATTGAACGCGTTTTCCTTCCAATGAAGAAGGAACGTTGTCAGCTTAGATACCAGGAACGGTAGTTGTCCCCACTTGGACAAGCAGTCGATCATCGACTCGAGCATCTTCCGGCTGGAACTCTCGTCCATCTGCATCAGATTTTCAACGAGGTGCTCGAGCAAGCTTCCCTCTGTGAGTTCGCCAAGATAGCCGATGATTCGCCACACCGAGCTCAGCGCCTCTTGATCGTACGGGCGGTCTTCACTGTAAGCGACCAGCAGAGCCTCCAACGACTGCACATTGAGCTGCTCACCAAGGAAACTCTTGCACTCAGCGTACCGGTCGTCCGTCATCACCTGGTCGTGGACACTCTTCAAAAGACTCCCGATCACTTCCAGCACCACGACTTGACCCAAGATGCCGAATCCTTCCTCTTCTTCGTTTTCGTCCTCATCGTCTTCGTCCTCATCCGTGTTGTGGTGCTTCTCTGTAGATTGCTGCAGACGTTTCGAGACGAAGTTGATTGAGACCCGGAGAAGTAGCGCCGCGAGTTTGCACACGGATCCGACGGACACTTGGTCAGCAACGTTTCTGTAGAACACCATGGCAGCTTCGGGGTTCTTCTTCACGAGAGCGAGGCATCGAGCCACCTGAGAGGACCCGCCGACGCTCTGGGGAAAGTACGAATTCAGAAACAGCGACACGAGCTGCTTCCGAACCAATGGACACTCACGATCGAGCACCATTCGGCACAGGAGGTCGTTCACTGGGGCGACATCGTAGAAGTGAAGGTTCCGGATGCTCTTGATGCGGACGAGGAGAGCGGCAAACTCGGCTCGAACTTTTTCGTTGCGGTCATTTAGAAGGGGGGCAAGCTGCAATCCAAGTAAAATGAGTAGTGTTAGAGCCCTGAGCACCTCCAGTTGTAGTGATATCACAATGTACACAGGCACAATTTACCATAGGCAGAAGCGGCTTCAAGATAGAATGCGAGTTGTGGTTGTCCAGGATGAACTGGAGACCTTCGAACACAGCAGCGCGAACACTGCTCGACGAGACGTCGTTGACGAGGTCCACCACGAGCTTGGATACGAAGCATCGGATAGTCTCGGCTGGCAAAAGCTCCCAGTAAACGGAGAGCACCTTCGCCACGCCTTGAATCGCCGCCACTCTCACTGCAGGGTGAGAATCTCCCAGCAACTCCTCGAACGCGTCAAACTGCTTCTGCAATGAGAGATCCATCATCTCGTTGTTGAACTGTGGATCGCGGAGCGGGAAGTTGTCAAACAGAAGAATCGCCGCTTGCCGCCGGACAGAATCGTTTGCAGCCTTCACACCGCGCCACAAAATCGGACTGCAGATTCTGTACAGCATCTCGTCGACGCCCGTGTGCCGCTTGTTCTCGAAGAAGATCTGGACAACAGAGCGCACGGATGCGAAGAGCGACACGCTGCTGGCGTGGACAGCGTCGTTGATGTATCGCTGAATGCACTCCTCCTCGATCTTTTCGCGGAACTCGCCCTTGCTTGCTACCCACGCCTGTGTCATTCAAACACAAACAGAGACACTATTAGTTGTATGGCATGCACACCGGCTACAATGAAGAGGAGGCGTACCTTGAAGTAGATGTTGCCGTACTTCTTCAGGATTGAGCGCCTCTGGTTTGGGACCTGATTTCGCACAGTCTCGTTGATGTCTTCGATGAACGGGAGGTGGAGACCAAACAGAAAGCTCAAGAACGGGACCGCGTCTGGTGACCGAAACAGGTTCGGCTGAATGAAGCAGCGCAGAAGAATGTCGCGCAAAAGCCTGTTCGTATCGTAAACAAAAAGGAAGAGCAGCACAGGTATAATCAAATTTCTATCATCATCACTTTCATACCATCAAGCATCTTGATGAACGTACCCGCTGCTTTCGTCGTCAAAATCCAGCAGGAGCAGCGCGTCTTTGATCGCGAATAGACGGCGCACGGGGTGCTTCTTGGAGTTGAAGTTGCCCGTGGCGGGCGACTCGTACGCGCGCACAATCAGATACGGCAGCAGCTGCGTCACGAGCGAGTGGGCCATGCCGTAAAAGTTGTTCTTCCAGCACGCCTCGCACAGCAGCGCGATCGCCTCCTGCGTCAGCTGGACCTGCTCCGCGTCGCCACGCAGCCGCAACAGGCGGTCGTGCAGCTCCTGCGCGATCTCGAAGACGCGCTCCTTGTCGATGGTCGCCTCCTTCGTCTCGACCAGCAGCGCTGTGAACTGCGCGATGCTCATCAGGCTCTTCAAGTGCCGGCGCCTGTCGTCATCCTCGTCCTCGCCGCAGTCGCTCGTGATGAGCCTGATCGCACCCGGGTAGAAGCCATCCAGTGTCTTCCCCGGGAGCGTGCGCACCTCCTCGCCGACGTCTCCGTCCTCATCCACGTCGTCATCCTCATCGTCATCCTCATCACCGCTGTTGTCCGCCAGCCGCAGTTTCTTGCTCTTCTTGCCCTTCTTCTTGCCCTTCTTCTTGCCGTCGCCCGCGCGTTTCCGCTGCTGGACCTGGTGCTGCGCCATCACGAGCGTCAGAGGCGCCGCGTCCCCGCCCTGCAGCGCCGCGATCGCCTCCGCCACCGTCGCCGCCATCCCCGCTGTCCTTTCTCACCTTCTTCTACCTTGCCTTTTGGGCGCGGCAACCCGCGATTCAAAGCGCGCGGAAAAGGAAACCAAGGGCACAGTGTCGGATATTTCGTAAGAGTGACATTTAATCAGTATATCATTGGCTAAAAAAAATATTATCCATGTGATTGGCTGAAACTATCCACAAAGCGATCTCATTGGTTGAAAACATCCAAAAGATCGGGTCGTGCGGATTTCGCACCACACGATTTTCCCCCGACCAGCAGCTACCCGAGCCAAATCGCGAGGGAGCGAGCGCTAAAGCGGCGGCGCCCCATCGATCTCGAAGCAGCAGCAGCGGCAGTACCAGCAGACCAACGCACAGACAGACATGGAGACGGCGGACCTGGTGGTAGACGGCACGCGCACGTCGGGCAAGGACGTGCGCGAGCAGAACGTGACGGCAGCGGTGGCCATCGCCAATATCGTCAAGAGCTCGCTCGGCCCCGTTGGGCTCGACAAAATGCTCGTGGACGACATCGGCGACGTGACCATCACCAACGACGGTGCGACCATTCTCAAGCAACTCGAGGTCGACCACCCGGCCGGCAAGGTGCTCGTCGAGCTCGCCGGCCTCCAGGACCAGGAGGTGGGCGACGGCACCACCTCCGTCGTCATCATCGCCGCCGAGCTTCTCAAGGTGAGCGAACGCGCGTCTTGTAAAGACTTTCACTGATGTTCGTGGGCACTGTGCTGACTATGCGCGTGTCGTGTGCCCTCTCCGTGTACCATAGCGCGCGAACGAGCTGGTGAAGAACAAGATCCACCCGACGTCCATCATCGCGGGCTACCGTCTGGCGATGCGCGAGGCCGTCAAGTACATCAAGGAGAACCTGAGCGTCCCGGTGGACTCGCTGGGGCGCGAGAGCCTCGTGAACGCCGCCAAGACGAGCATGTCGTCCAAAATCCTCGGCCCCGAGAGCGAGTTCTTCGCCAACCTCGTGGTCGACGCCGTCACATCCGTCAAGGTGACGGAGGAGGGCGCCAAGGGCAAGGTCGTGTCCAAGTACCCTGTGAGCTCGATCAACGTGCTCAAGGCGCACGGCAAGAGCGCGCTCGAGACGCAGCTCGTCGATGGCTTCGCGCTGAACTGCACCAAGGCGTCGCAGCAGATGCCCACGTACATCAAGGACGCCAAAATCGCGCTCCTGGACTTTGACCTGCAGCGCCACCGCATGCAGATGGGCGTGCAGGTCGTCGTGACGGACCCGAAGGAGCTGGAGCTAATTCGCCAGCGCGAGATCGACATCACCAAGGAGAAGATCCAGAAGATCATTGACGCCGGCGCGAACGTGATCCTGACGACCAAGGGCATTGACGACCTGTGCCTCAAATACTTTGTCGAGTCCGGCTGCATGGGTGTGCGTCGCTGCAAGAAGGAGGACTTGCGCCGCATCGCCAAGGCCACGGGCGGCCAGGTGGTGCTCACGCTCGCCGACATGGACGGCGAGGAGAGCTTCGACGCGTCCAACCTGGGTGAGGCTGCAGAGGTTAGCGAGGAGCGTGTGGGTGACGGCGAGCTCATCTACATCAAGGGCTGCAAGACGCGCCAGTCGACGACGGTGGTCCTTCGCGGTGCCAACGAGAACATGCTGGATGAGATGGACCGGTCGCTGCACGACTCGCTCATGGTGGTGAAGCGCATGCTCGAGAGCAACCAGCTGGTCGCCGGCGGCGGCGCCGTCGAGTCGGCCCTGTCGATCTACCTCGAGAACTTTGCGACGACGCTCGGCTCGCGCGAGCAGCTGGCGATCACGGAGTTCGCGGACGCGCTGCTGGTGATCCCCAAGACGCTAGCAGTCAACGCCGCCAAGGACGCGTCGGAGCTCGTGGCGCGCCTCCGCGCCCACCACAACACATCGCAGAGCGACGCGTCGAAGCGCGAGCTGCGCTTCTCGGGCCTCGACCTGCTCGAGGGCAAGGTGCGCGACAACCTCGCGGCCGGCGTGGTGGAGCCCGCCATTAGCAAGGTCAAGAGTCTGCGCTTCGCGACCGAGGCGGCCATCACGATCCTGCGGATCGACGACATGATCAAGCTCAACCCGAAGGAGGACGCGGAGCAGTAAGCACGTTCGGTGGTTCGTGTCTGCGATTTCGTTCGTGCTGCCTGCGTGTCGAATCCTGCCCCAGCGTTTGCTTCCTAGCACTCGTCCACGCGTCTCTCTTTGCCGTAAGGTGACGCACATGGTCGCGATGGCAAGCGAACAGCAAGCTGGGGCGAGGATCGGCGTGCATCCTCTAGGTATCTCGAAGTAACTGATAATAAACATGCTTCTTGCGCTTTTGTCCTTTGCACTCGAGTGTTTCCTTGCTTCAGTTCCCTACTCGTCTGTGTTCTCGGCCGCCGCCGCAGCTTCCGCCTCCTTCTGCTGCCGGTAGTCGACTGCCGCGAGTCGTTCCTCGTCCGTGACCGGCTTGTCGTCCAGCTTGGTGAGCGTCGGGGCTAACAGTATCACAGACAGTCGATAGTTCTCGACGTCCACGACAGGGCTCCCCTTCAGGCTGAGCTCTTGCAGCGTCGGCACCTCGCTGAGCTTCTCCAAGGCGTCGAGAGACTCGATCTGAGCGTGGAGAACAAGAATTCGGCCAAGACAGTTAATTCCCGGCACGTGGATACCGATGTGGCGCTTAGTGCGAACTCACCGCATTCTCCTCGAGGCCCAAGACCCGGAGCGATGGCAGGCGCTCGATTCCTTCGACGCTGGTCAGTTGGTTGCCTCCCTGCATCATCCAAGAGATCGATTAACGGCGCGTTTGACGAAGATGAAGACGATGCGGTGTGTTACCAGCTGCAAATGGTCGAGCTTTGGCGGCTCCTCGGCTCCGAGGGCGTCAAGTGTGGTGATGGCGTTCAGAGATGCTTCGAGTGCCGTGAGAGCCGGTAACCCTGAGAGACCCGCGAGACTTTCGAGGGCGTTCCCTGTTGTTGCCATTGTGGCGGTCAGATCAATAGGACCACGACGCAACCGCTGGTCAAAACGAGGCGCACCATTGATCTTCAGCGATGCGATCGAAGCGGACTGGAAGCCTTGGAGTGACGGAATCTGGTTCCCAGACACGTCGAGCGCCTATAGCAGCAATACAGTCAACAAGGGAGCCGCCAACGTATCAATAGGAGACAAATTCGTACCTTCAGATGTTCGTTTGGGAGTACAAGCGGAGCGACCAGCGCGTTCTCAGACAGATCGACGCTGACGAGGTACGGGAGCTCCGCGAGTGGCGAGGGGTCCGCGATCTGGTTGCGCGCGACGTTGACGAAGAGGAGGTGCGGGTAGCTTTTGACGGGCTCGAGGCTGACGAGTTGCTTGTCCTGCGGTGGAAGGGAACCATTAGATACCAACTCACACGCAGCAGCGAAAAAAAAGCAGGTCGAGAGCGCACATTCACGTCGAGCGCCGTAAACGCGAAGCCCGAGTCGTCCAGCACGCGGTCGATGCGCGACAGACCGTCCGTGTACACCTCCACGCTGATTTCGTCGGCCATGGCGACTTGTAAGCTGCCACGACGGATGGGATGGTG
Source organism: Phytopythium sindhum (assembly GCA_023334395.1). Lineage (NCBI taxonomy): Eukaryota > Oomycota > Peronosporomycetes > Pythiales > Pythiaceae > Phytopythium > Phytopythium sindhum. The sequence continues at coordinate 6,688 of JAASGW010000651.1, read as the reverse complement.
TCCGCCTGGACAAAAATGGAGATCCGCTTGAACCCAAGGGCCGAAACGGGCGACGCCACGATCGGTCGCAGCGTAGAGTTATTTAGGTCGACAAGAGGCCGCTGCTCGCCATCAAGGCAAGTGAACGACAAAGCTACCCCCCACGATGACGATGGAGTTCGCGCCGGTGCCAGCTATCTCGACAGACGAGGCCTCGGAGTGTGAGCACTCGATGACATGCTAGGACGTTGATTGATACCTCGTGCTGACCGAGCGCTCGTGATGTAGACCTCCCGTGGAAGATCGCGTTCCGCGTGCAGTTCCAGGGCGAGAAGCTCGGTCTCCGCTTCCACCCGGCGCAATTCCCCGACACGGGTAACGGCGTGTACACGATTCGCCTCCGCGAGCTCAGCCTGGTGAGCTTGAATGCTAGTAACCAATGACTAGTCGGTGTAAAAAGGCCGTTGATCGACTTGAGCCTGTGACGACAGGGACTGGACGGAACAGGTCCCGCGCTCGAGTACAACGCGGGTCTACGCGCTGATCAAGGGCACCTGTACGCTAGCTTTGTCGATAAACCCCTTGATGCGTGCTGGTGTTGGTGTCGTCTCTGACGGTTCGTTTGTCGTCTTTCACGTGTGGAACCCCAGCACGCTGCGCCCGGGGCTGTACCTGACGCACATTGGCGACGACCATATCGTCGACGTACCCTGTGAGGATGTCATTCGCAGGTCGGAGCATTGTCTGAGGGTCTGTCGTCCACCCAAATCATTCTCAACTGGTCCACATCTTGCGTTTGCTTGCGTATAGCATCCAGAGCGCGCCACGACCGGTGACACTGCGATTTGTCGACGTGGAGGCCGGCGTGGTGACTCCGCACGAGCTGCGCGACTCGCTTCACCTGGACACGTCCTCGCCGCCCTCGTCTCCTCGTACAGCCAGAGCGACCAGCGGAGTGCCTGGTTCCCCTTCGTCGACCATGAAGGCAACCTTTCCAAGCTCCACACCGATGTACAAGATCATCTTGCTCGGGACTGCGGGCGTCGGCAAGAGCAGCGTGCTGTCCGTGGCCGTCACCGGAGACGGCGGGTACCAGGAGGGGCGGCCGACCACGCTCGAGGCCGAGTTCGGCAGTCTCGACTTTAGCGACAGCGATACCGGCGGCAAAGGCGTACGATACGTTGGTGGAAACGTCAACACCACTGAGCTCACGACACTAACAACCACCTGCTTGTGGTGTTTGTATACACTAGCGGATCAAGGCGCGCATGTGGGACACCGCGGGCCAGGAGCGCTACCGCGCGATCACGCGTTCGCACTACCGCCGCGCGGACGGCGCGCTGCTCGTGTACGACATGGCCGAGCCTGAGAGCTTCGCCAAGCTCGGGGAGTGGCTGCACGCGCTGCGCGAGACGGCGGGCGACTCGCTCACGGCCATCACGGTCATCGAGAACAAGATTGACCAGGTGCCGCCGTCGCAGGCTCGTCCAGCCGGCACCGTCGACCTGGACCAAGTGCGCGCGTTTTGCGAGCAGCAAGGACTGCTGTTTGCTCGTACGACGGCCAAGATGAACCGCGAGGCGGAGAGCTGGGACTCAGGGCGGAAGGTGCTCGACGTCGTCAAGCAGCTCGTGCTAGCAGTGCATGACCAGCGCTGCTCCGGCGCGAATAATGTCGGAGACAGCGACAAGATGCCGCAATCGCCTGGACGAGATGCGACCCAGGGCGATCGCGTGGTACTCAAAGCGGCTGGTGTCGCGACGCGGGCGTTGAGTGGGGACTGCGCGGCGTGCGGACGCTCATAGATTGCGCAAGTCCATAGATGATGAACAAGCAGAGCACCATATTGACTGAACTAGTGAGACCAACTGGCTTAGCACCGCATCCTCGTCGTCGTCGTCGTCTTCAACAGATCATACAATTGGTCGTAGGTCGAATAGAAGGAGAGGGTCCAGAATGTCCACGAGTGTCAGCACCCATGACTGTCCGTTCGGAATTGCGAGGCTTGGAAGACTCAGTTGTGCGGTGTTGCATTGGAGTGAAGTGACACCCAACACTCTTCGTGCTAACATACCACGGTCAGCGTGCCTGGATCAACATGTTGAGCAGATAATCAGTCGGAACGACGATTTTCACGTTGAAGCGAGCGTGCTAGTAGCGAAAAGGTCGCTCAAAAGCGTCCACCCTTGTCGCAGATGGGCTGGTTCTCGCCGCCAGGTCTGCTTTCGACCATCGCCACAACTCGTTCATTCCCAATTATCGCTACAGCCAGCTCTACCCTAACACCAACCTACCAAATTCAAGCGCTATGACTCCTTCAATCACGACCGTTCTCGTCACCGGTAGCAACTCGGGTGTCGGCTACGAATGCTGCCTCGCGCTCGCCAAGCAGTCATGCACGCACGTGATCCTCGCCGGTCGCAACAAGTAGCGCGTCAGCGAGGCGGCCGCTGCCATCAAGGCCGAGGCGCACGCGACTAGCGAAGTGGAGGAAGCCATCATCGACATCGGCAGCCTCGCGTCCGTCCGTGCGTTCACCGACTCGCTGCGCGAGCGACAACTTTTCTCGATCGTGTGCAACGTCGGCGTCCAGACGACCAAGAAGGAGCTGACGGTCGACGGCTTCAAAAGCACGTTCGGCGCCAACCACCTGGGCCACTTCTTGCTGGTCAACGAGCTGCGCACGCAGACCTTCCGCGTCATCGTGGTGAACTCCGAGACGCACGACCCGGCCAAGAAGACGGGCAAGCCACACCCGAATGTGAAGGACCTGGACAGGCTCGCACGTGGCTTGGAGCCGTTTAACGGGTGGGAGGCGTACTCCACGAGTAAGCTGCTCAACTTGCTGTTCGCGGCTGAGTTCGCACGTCGCTTCCCCGAAGGACCCGAGATCGTGTCGTGCACGCCAGGCTTCACGCCAGACACGAGTCTCTACCGAGAGTACGGATCCGTGACGCGGGTAGTGGTCATGCCGATACTCAAGCTGTATGCATGGGCGGTCGACATCAAGATCAGCACATCGGCGAGCGCGGACGCCTGGATGGCTCGCTTCGCGTTGGAGTGTCCCATGCCTCTCGGCGCCCAGAGCGCGGCGTACATCCGCATCGACGAGCTGTGGGAGCCGTCGGCCCAAGTCCACGATGAGAAGCTGAGTAAGGAGCTGTGGGAGAATCCGTCGTGTGGGTGGGCATGGCCTCATAAGTCATGGAGGACCCGAGACGCTGGGCATGGTCTGGATGCCTTACACTTTCATGCCTTATATTTCAAATCGGAGACCTCGGCAGCAACGTTTTCCACCACACCGCCAATCACCTAACTGGTGCAGTCGAACCTCTCCAAGTAAAGCTGTTGTCATTCAACTTTATGCAAGGCTGATGACTAGCATCAGCTCCCAGCACCAACTCCTGTTGGAACCCAGCCCACCTCGCCCCCTTGGGACTAGCTTTCCGAGCTCTCTGTATCTTTGCAACCAAGCTAGTTGTCCCCCATGTGTCCATGTTGCCAAATGCTGTACACTGTACTTCTGTACACATGTACAAGAGTAGCCATTGTCTTTCAATCTTGTCCAGGAGGACTCGAATGGCCTGATGACTACCTAGGGTATCGATAGCAAATCGAACCCATACTTCCGACTGGCCTCGTATCCGATACTTACAACAAGGACGAGAAGACAGGCACCGAAGACGAGCTGCTTCTGCGCTCGGTGTCCACAGTCTCACTCGTGCGCTCCCTCCGTCTCCAAGCACTTGGGGCCGCGTTCGTTCCCAGCACGGTGGAGTACGCGGCACGGATACTCATGTGTCCCGTACGCGGAGGATCGACTCCGCTCGGCCCTTCATCTGTTAGGAAATGACTATCAGGAAAAGCTAGCAGGCGGTAACCACCACGCGGTACGATATACGCCACCCCAAGGTGGCTGGAGGCAGCGCATCGTAGGGTCGCGGCCTTTCACTTTACAATTTGCCTCACGGGCAAGGCGGAACACGCCTCTCCATGCCTTCGAACACGGCCAACAGAATAGAGTAAGTAGAAAATTGACCCCAACGTGCAGGACGAAGCAAGGAGTTATTCGCTTGCTCCCGAGCTCTCATCCCCTCAGTCAATAACGACATGAAGAGTCGCATCATGGCGCCGCTCGCGCTGGCGCTGCTGTCGGCCTCGGCTTTGGCCTCGTTCTCGTCCTCCGGCCTCCCGGACACGTCCGACTACGTCAACGACGGGACCAATTCGGACGTGGCGCTGGAGCTCTACATCAACTACAAGAACCATCCGGACAGCACCATCTACGGCGCCAGCCTGCGACCACGGACGTCCCTTCAGATGTGCAGAAGCGCCTGAATGCGGTCGGCATCTCGAGCTTCGGTATGCTGGACGGCCGTGTGCAGCATGCGCTGCTCTGGGATTCGGGCTACACGATTGGTCCGAACCTCGAACTACTCCGGCTGTACACCAAGGACGGCACGAGCCTGACGAACCTCACGGTCTCGATCGCCGAGTATCTCGCTGTTGGGTGCACCATGGTCAACTGCTCGCAACCGGACGGCTTGATCGTGCACAGCAACCAGTACTGCAACGGTGATCAGATGATCAACGCGAGCAAGTGCGCCACCGAGACGTTCACAGAGGACCCGGGCGAGCACAAGGCCATGTGGGCCACGGGTGGCGACCCGGACGGCGCGCCCGAGATCAACATGTTCAAGCACGCGTGGCTTGACAACTCGACCGGCATTTCGTACGAGGTGTACGCTGTGTATACCATGGCCGACGGCGTGGAGCCCGAATACCCCGAGTGCCAGGATTCCGGCACCTACGACTCGTACGTGGTCCCGTGCGTCGGCGCGAACAATCTGTCGGGCGACCCCGAGGGCGTCGGCTACGAGATCTCGACGCCCTCGGACTGGGTCGACGCGTGGCTTCTCGGGCTTTCGGACTCGAACGCAAGCACATCCAGCGGCTTTAACCTGCTGTACCTGATCTCAATTGTGGTCGGGGCGCTGGCGTTGGTAATCGGCGGCGTGTTCTTTGCGCGCCGCCGCCGGCACAAGCCTCTACAACAGCAGTTCCAGCACGGTTCGACCATCGACCCGAGCGCGCTGCTATCACCCGCGGCGCCAAGCAACTTCTCGACGGCCAACTACGCTAAGCACAAGGACAGCGAGAGCGACAGTATGCAGCCGATGCTGTCGACGGACGTCACGAATCACGACAGCACGATCGGCCTATCGTCGATGCAGTACGGGTCGTCGACCTACGGGGACGACAGCGACAGTGGCTCCAACAGCATCCTGCGCACGCTGTACAGCGACCCGAATCTGGCGGGCAAGCGGCTGCTACTGGAGCAGATCACGCTGGTCAAGGCGCTGTCCAAGGGCGCGTTCGGCGAGGTGTGGCTGGCCGAGTTTCGCGGCGAGCAGGTGGCCGTCAAGCGGCTGCTGCAGACCAAGCAGCTGTCCTTCGGCGAGTTCCAGGACTTTACGAGCGAGATCCAGCTGAGCGCGAGCATGACCCACACCAACATCATCGGCTTCATTGGCGTGGCCTGGAGCACCATCAACAACCTCGTCATAGTGCTCGAGTTCCTTCCCGGCGGTGACCTGCAGAACCACCTGAAGCGCAATGGCGACCTCATGTCCTGGGCACGTGACAAGATCCACATCGCCATCGGGCTGGCACGCGCTGTAGTACCTACACGGGCGCGAGTCGCCGCTCATCCACCGCGACCTCAAACCCAAGAACGTGCTGCTCATACACTCGTTCGAGCCTAAGTCCATCGACTTCGGCGTCAGCCGCGAGCAGAAGGACGACATGACGGCGGGCGTGGGCACGCCCTACTGGGCGACTCCCGAGGTGCTCGAGGGCACCAAGTACACGCAGCAGTCGGACATCTACTCGTTCGGTGTGCTACTCTCAGAGCTTGACACGTGCGCGATTCCGTACAGCGGCGCCGTCAACAGCGCGACCGGCAAGCCGCTCAAGCCCTTCCAGGTGCTCAAGGAGGTCATGGCCAGCAACCTGGTCCCAAGCCTCTCGGGCGGCTGCCCGGACCGCATCAAGCGCATCGCCGGCGCCTGCCTGCAGCGCGACCCGAGGGACCGCCCGAGTGCCAGCCGGCTCGCCGACATGCTCGGCGGCTGAAGATTGAGAGAGGAGAGGGAGAGCTCCACTCGCCCGGCCGCGGCGTAGTGATGACCCGCCGACGGTAGGAACGTGCCAATAATCCATCAACCGCTTTTGCTTTGGAGCGTCCCATGCTCCTGAATGCGCAGAACGCCGCGTACATCCGCACCGATGAGTTGCGAGAGCCGACGGCTCAAATCAACGACGAGAAGCTGGGCAGGAAGCTGCGGGAGGTGTCAGCGCGTGGTTGGGCATGGCGCCATAAGACCCGACAGCATGATGCATGCATTGGTTGATGTATATGTATATGTTCAGGAAGAAATAAACGTACTGAATTGAGCTGCTTGTCTTTCGTCTATATGCACTGGCTTAGCATACACTGGGCGCAGCAAATATACGCACACCCCCTGAAATTTTAGATTTTCGACGATTTCTTAGCTTATACAATCATCCCCCCCTTAGGCTCACCGGGGCTGCTACATTACCTCCCATATCCGATTTCAAGATGGTGATCGAAACAAACATTGAAGTACTGATTTACATGATTATGCTGGACCACCCTCATCACCTTTTTCGTCAACATTGGCGATCT
>JAASGW010000650.1:0-16947 GCA_023334395.1 Phytopythium sindhum | reverse complement strand
GTTGAACTTCTTCTCATCAGAGAAGACCGTGACGGCCCAGTCCTGGTGTAGCTGGATCATGCTCCTCGCCCACGCCAGCCTTGCGGCTTTGTGCTCAGGAGTTAGATCCAGCGTGCGACCCATCTTAGTGTAGACTAGGTGGTCTACACTAGACAGCAGCACCTGCACCGTACGCACGCTGCACTGGAGACCATAGAGCGCCATCAGCTGACGGGCGGTGTAATCTCCAGTGCAAGCAGCACGCGCAACCTGCCGCACTTGGCGGTCGGTGAGCGCCGGCTGGCATCCCACCTTGCCAATGCCCCCCTTCCTCTCGACCAGACCCAGCGCTCGGCGCACGCAATCCGTCGAGCGGCGCAGTCACCGCGCAATCTCGCGGACGCCAACACCTTCCTCAGCAAGACCGGCGATCCGTCCGCGCTCCTCATCTGTTAACGCTGGGCCGCGTCCCATGGCAACTGACTAGGACACGCCATTCAATTACTGACCATCATTCAGATCACTCTTAGTATGTTAGAATTTGTATGGGTTACGCGTTACGTTGCGGTGTGCGTAAAATCGTTCGCACCCCGAGACCCGTGGCCATCGAGGCGGGAGCAAATTTGCATCAGAAGCCGTACGAAATCGGGAATAAATGCCCATACACGGTGATCGTATAGGTTTGATTTGCAACATATCCAAACGGCGCCTCGAAATTCGCACTACAAGCTAAGGAATCGTCGAAAATCTAAAGTTTCAGGGGGTGTGCGTATATTTGCTGCGCGCAGTGTAGGTAACTACTGTGTAACCGGGGTAACCCCGTTACACAGACTTGCACAAAAAGCTACCATAATAATAGCCCCCGCCTATGACATGGCACCGCCTTTGACATGAGGATTGCGGTACTGGACTGTATCCAGCAGCGTACCCCGGTACACTGTGTGTAACCCTGTTACAGCAACACGCGAGCAGAAGGTCCTTTGCGCTCGAAGAACCCTTAAGACTGGGTCACCTCTGGACATGATGGACGATTACTTCCGGATGGGTGAACTGTCGGCACGTCAAGCTCTTCGTGATTCCTATGCAACTATCAACAGCGTGTTTGGTCCTCACTTTCTTCGTTGGCCGAGCATCCCTGACGCCAGGCGACTGTATGAGACCAACGCACGGAGAGGCTTTCCTGGACTGGTAGGGAGTTTGGACTGCACGCACTGGGCTTGGTACGCATGCCCACAGGCGTATGCAGGCCAGCACAAGGGAAAAGAAAAGCGTCCGACCATCGTGATCGAGGCTGTGGCTGGTCCTGACACTCGCTTCTGGCACGTGTTCGTCGGAATGCCAGGCGCATGCAACGATATCGACGTTCTTGAGCGGTCACCGCTCATGGGCCACCTCCTCAACAGCGTAGACTCGATCCATCAAGTACGGTACACAGTGAACAGCAAGGGAAGGTAAAGCGGCTACTTACTTGCGGACGGCATTTACCCAGAGTATTCTGTTGATCAAGCCACTTGGTGCGACAAAAAACAAGCAGGAAGACTACTTCAACATCTAGCAGGTAGCAGTTCGAAAAGATGTGGAGCGGGCTTTTGGTCTTCTCAAAGGTCGGTTCGACATTATCAACCAGCCTGCGCGCTGGCCTGACATCGACGATCTCGTATCTATTGCACGCGCATGTGTAATCCTACATAACCTACAACTGGAGTTCGCGGAATCGCCATCGTGCATCACGGACATGACAGTTCCAACACACGCTATTGGTGGCCTACATCCTGTTATCGAGGTAATGAGCAACCTGCAGAGAGTGATGTCAAGCCATGACCACCAGCAACTCCGACGGGATCTCGTTGATCATCTATGGAGAACGTACCGAACCGAAATCTAAACCAGAGCAGATGGCTGCTCAACCACTGTTGCGGAGCCCCCTTCGTGGATATCTGTGTCCTCGACGTCGTCATCGTCGTTACCTTCCTCTGTCTTCGATTCCTCACGTGCATTTCGGATATACTTGACCCTAAGCAATGCGATAGCTCGGCTGCCTCGGGGTCGTTTGGAATCGGCTTCGACAGTAGGGTGAGCGCGATGTGATCATGCAAAAGCTTGTTGCGGCTGTGAGACTCGAGAACGAGCTGCTCCGCGTACCGCAACTCACACTGGCGCATATTGATCTCTTGTTGGTCGAGCTTGGCCTTTTCCACGCCGGTTGGTCTGTCTCAAGCATCCAAGTGAGCACGTTTGCCCTCGCCACTAGCGCTGCTCTGCGTTTGGGTGAGCCGGGAGTTAAACTTTGGCGCGACGTGGAGGACTTCCCAGCAACGGAAGTGTTTGAATCCGGCGCTGGCCTCGTTCTTGTACTCCTCAAATGCAAGTGCTCTCACGTCCTCCGCGACAGTTCCACTCGGCTGTACAGCAGACAGACGAGCATAGATGGCCGTGAACTTGTTCAGCTCTCGCTGGAGCTGCCCCCACCGATTCTCGAGCGCCTTGCTCGTTCTCTCGGAGTCAGGGCACGCCTCCATGAACCGATGATACGCCGCTTCACACATCCTGCTCGCTGTCTGGTCAATACCTACAATCGGGCTCTCGCTGACGACAAGCCACGCGCGCACCAGCGCTTTATTTTCTTAGTCTTGCCACGACTTGCCGTGCCCCATGTTTGTGCCGAAGCAGGATCAAAACTGACAGCTCGCAAGATGCAAGGAAGCTATGCGACTTTTCATCACCTTCTCGACCTAATCAATTGCCCAGATTTTAGTGATAAGCCAACCAGAACTCGTATAATCTTAGCGATAAGCCAACGAAAGCCGTCTGTGACGCGCGCGACTCCCTTACTGGGACTACATTAGCGAGTTTGGCGTGTCGCATCGCTAAACGTTAGCGATAGAGGCTTCGCTAAGAGTTGAATATTGTCCGCTAACTCTTACGCCGTGAAATATTTCAGCATTTAGCGATAGGGAGCCTCCGATAATGATGCTCTTAGGAGTATGATTTTACACCACATATCCAAACAGCGTCTCCTAATTCGTTCTAGAAGCTGAGAAAGCGCCAAAAAACTGCATGGCACTATTGATTTGGCTCGCACTGTAAATAGGGTTCAGCCACTAAACCCTTGTCTGGTTTATCAGAATTCACTCGTTTTGTTTTTTTTCAGTAAAAAATAACGTAAAGCGATGCCAAATTCTTTCGCATGGCTGCGATGGTTCTGCCGACTCGATTCGGGTTTGCTGTCAGACTAAGTGGGTTGCTCTATGCCCCGTACATGTGCATCCACGTGATGCAGTTTCCTAATGCCGGACGAAGAAGGAGCAGCGCGGACGAGTCATTCCCCTCGACTCACCCGCTCCTGCCTCAAGCGCTTCTTCATCTTGGAGCCTTCCTGCGGCGGCGGCAGATACACCCACGCCCACCTCTGCAAGCCTGTTGAGTCACAGACGTCGATGCCACCGCCGTGTTTGTTCTCGGATCCAGTTGATCATCCAGTGGACTCACCCGGTTGGTTGTTGGTCTCCATCAAGCGATCGCCCGATCGGAGAAGGCGAGCGCGTTCTTCCCCCAGATTTCACCCATCACCGCGTGTTCTCGAGTTGACGCCCTCTGATTCGCCAAAAAGGCCATTATACCGTTCTAATTGGCCGAAATCGCTCTTGAGCTCCCCGCTGTGTGGTCTGGTCGCGACGCCGCTACGCGTGGGATTGCTTGATGGGCCGGTGGCGGGGGAGAAAGGCGAGTCGACGGCGTCGCGTTCCTCCCCCGGCCAACCAGTCAAAGCCCCATTCGAATCGAACGGCCGAGTGCGCGACGCGACGCGCCGACTGCCGACGGGACGAAGCTGGAGCTGCTGCTGCTGGTTCTGCGGGCGCCCAAGCGAGCGAGCGATCGGCCTGGAGTACACGCCCAGGCGCGTCTGGTGAGCCCTCTCGGTCCGGCAGGCGGTCCAGCTCCCCAGCGCTTTCTTCCGCACTTTTTTGGTGATTTTCTTGCCGCCCGGAGACGGTGGGCGGGTAGCAGCGCGCTTGCTGTACGAGTACCACTACACCCGCGAGCCTGCCGCGTCTGCCGGCGCCGCGGTGGAAGACCGATACTCACAGCAGCGTGGAACGCGTTCTTTCTCTTCGAGAAAAGGCGCTCGCCACACCCTAGGGCGCTCAATTTCAAGCGTCCGTTCCGCTGCCCACCGCTAGTTTTCACTGCGTGGCTGAGTGAGTCGTTGGCGGGATCGCAGTCTAGACACTAGAGCCTCGCTCTCTGTCTCTCTACAGCCAAAGCGACGCGGACCTAATGCCGCGCAGAAGCAGAGATGGCAGCCGGCCCCAACCGACGATAGCACCAGTCGACAAGGGCGGCACGTCCGCCAAGGCAGCGCCAGTGGCTGTTGCGAAATGCGCGGACGCCGCCGCGCCGCTGGCCGACCAGCGCTTCGAGCGGCTGCTGGAGCGCGCGGCGGCGCCGGTGTTCGGCGTCTCCGTGGACGGCAACGTGACGTACTGGAACAAGAAGCTGGCCACGATCACCAACCTGACGCGTGCGGACGTGGAGGGCAAGCCACTCGCCAAGTTCATCGTCGACTCGAGCGTCGAATTTGTAGCGCAGTGCATAGAGGACGCGCTCAAGTACCCGACCGAGGCGCTCCCGGAAGTGACCGTCCCGTTGAAGACAGCGTCGAGAGGGAGGAATGTGAAGCTGCTTGTGAGCCTCACGCCCGATATCGATCCGGTCACGGGCGAGGTCACCAGTATCCTCGGCATCGGCCAGGACGTTACACTGTGGCGCCTCCGCGGAACCCAGTACGCGCGCGTCATCATGCAGGCGAACGCCCCCATCATCGAGCTCGACAACTTGGGGGTCGTCACAATCTGGAACCCCAAGGCGGAGTCGCTCACGGGATATTCGGTCGAGCGTGCCGTGGGTTGCTCGGTTCTCGAATTCGTTGACGAGACGTTCCGCGTCGTGGTGGAGGAAGCAATCTCGAAGACGATCAAGACGAACACGGTGCTGCGCGATTTTGAGCTGCCACTAACGACGAGCACGGGCTCTCGCGTGGAGATCGTGCTGTCTCTAACGCCCCAGGTTGACGACAACGGTTTGGTTGTCGGGATCGTCGCGATTGGCCAAGACGTCACGGAGCGGAACGCCAATGATATGGAATACAGCAAGCTCATCGACTCGGCGAACGCGCCGATTTTCGGCGTGGACGCAGAGAAGCGCATCGTGATTTTCAACAAAAAGGCGGCCGAGATCAGCGAGTACTGGCCAGGGGAAGTCATGGGCTCTGACCTCGTGTCGTGCCTAATATCGGAAGACTACCAAGACGAGGTTGCTGCGGTGTTTGACAAGGCGCTTCAAGGCATCATGACGGCCAATTTTGAATTCCCGATGATTACCAAGAACGGACGCAAGGTTGAGATCCTCCTGAACGCCACCCCTCGATATGACCACCTGGGTAACATCGTTGGTGTCGTCGGTATCGGCCAAGACATTACGGAGCGCATTGTGCAGGAGCAGGAGTACAGTCGCCTCATCGACACGGCCAACGCTCCGATCTTTGGCGTCGACAAAGAGAACCGTGTCACAATTTGGAACAAGAAGGCTGCCACCACAACGGAGTACGCGTACGACGAAGCGATGGGGCAAGATCTGGTTAGCTTTATCGCAGAGGAGAGCCGAGCAGAAGTTGCTGATGTGCTGGCGAAGGCCCTCGAGGGTATCGAGACGGCGAACTTCGAATTTCCGCTCGTGACCAAGAGCGGTCGCAAGCTGGACATTCTCTTAAACGCTACTCCTCGCTACGATCACAGCGGCAACATCACTGGCGTCGTTGGTATCGGCCAAGACTTCACCGACAAGCGCGCTCAAGAGGAAGAATACACGCGCCTGATCGATACCGCCAACGCCCCGATCTTCGGCATTGACATGAATGGCCGGGTCAACGTTTGGAACCGCAAGGCAGTGCAGATCACTGAGTACAAGGTGTACGAAGCTCGCGGAGCCAACTTGGTGGACGGGTTCATTCCGCATGACTACAAGGCGCGCGTCCGAGAAGTGATGTCGAAGGCTATGGCTGGGCTTGGGACCGAGAGTTTCGAGTTCCCGTTGATCACGAAGACAGGTCGTCGTGTGGAGATCTTGCTGAACGCTACCCCTCGGTACAACCAAAAGGGTGACATCATTGGCGTTGTCGGCATCGGCCAGGACATCACCGTTCGTATCGCGCAAGAGCAAGAGTACTTCCGTCTGATTGATACGGCGAACGCTCCGATCTTTGGCGTGGATATGGCGGGTCTCGTCAATATTTGGAACAAGAAGTCCGCTGAAATCACGCAGTACTCTACAGACGAGGTCATGGGGAAGGACCTCGTCCAGGAGTTCATCTCTGAAGGATACAGGTCGGCCGTCGGACTCGTGCTCTCGCAGGCACTGAATGGTGTCCAGACGGCCAACTTTAACTTCCCGCTGATCACCAAGGACGGCCGGCGCCTCGAGATCTTGTTGAACGCGACGCCTCGGTACAATGAGCTTGGTGAGATCGTGGGCGTCGTGAGTATCGGCCAGGACATTACGGACCGTATCGCTCAAGAGCAAGAGTACGCTCGGTTGATTGACACGGCGAACGCGCCAATCTTTGGTGTCGACCAGGACGGACGGGTCAACATTTGGAACAAGAAGGCCGCCGAGATTATGCAGTACTCGACAGAAAATGTCCTGGGCGAGCACCTGGTCGAGAAGTTCATCTCGGAAGACTACAAGGAAGCAGTCGGACAAGTACTTTCGAAGGCACTGAATGGATCGGAAACGTCAAACTTCGAGTTCCCGCTGATCTCAAAGGCCGGTCGTCGCGTGGAGATTTTACTAAATGCGACGCCTCGCTTCAACGAGCTCGCGCAGGTGATCGGGATGGTCGGCATTGGTCAGGACATCACGGACCGCATCGCGCAGGAGCAGGAGTACGCTCGACTGATTGAGAAGGCCAACGCCCCCATTTTTGGAGTCGACACGCACGGATGCGTCACCATTTGGAATCGTAAGACGGCGGAAATCACCAAGTACTCCAAGGAGGAAGTGATCGGGCGGCACATGCTGTCGTACTTCGTTGACGACGAGTATTGTGACGCCTTGGATATCATTCTTTCCAAGGCGCTTGAAGGCGACGAGACCTCCAACTTCGAGGTCGCGCTCAAGAAGAAGGGCAGCGACAAGAATGTGAAGATCCGCATGAATGCCACTGTTCGGCTTGACCAACACGGCGCGATCGTCGGAGTCGTCGGTATTGGGCAGGACCTCACGGACCGCATCGTTCAGGAGCAAGAGTACACGCGTCTGATCGACACGGCGAACGCGCCGATCTTCGGAGTCGACGCGAACCTATGCGTCAACATTTGGAACAAGAAAGCCGCGCAGATCACCAAGTACTCGACGGCGGAAGTCATTGGCGAGAATCTCGTGGAGACATTCATTTCGCCCGAGTATCGACCCATCGTCGCAGAAGTTTTCAGCAAGGCTCTCGCTGGCATTGAGACGGCAAACTTCGAGTTCCCGCTGATCACTCGACCCGGCACACGAATCGAGATTTTGCTGAACGCGACGCCACGAAACGACATGCACGGTAACATCGTCGGTGTTGTCGGTATCGGGCAGGACATCACTGACCGCATCGCCCAAGAGCACGAGTATTTCCGATTGATCGATACGGCCAACGCGCCGATCTTTGGCGTGGACACGTTTGGCTGCATTAACGAGTGGAACCAGAAGATCGAGGAGATCACGGGCTACCACAAGTCGTCGGTGCTGGGTCTATCGCTTGTGGACGCGTTCATCAACGCTGAGAACCGTCCACAAGTGCGCAAACTGCTCAATCAGGCGTTGATCGGTATTGACGTCGGAGAGATGGAACTGCCCATGACCACCGCTGGCGGGAAGGCGCTGCTTTTGCTGGTGAACGCATCCAGCAAAAAAGATATGCACGGGAACATCCGGGGCGTCATCGGCGTGGGGCAGGACTACACGGCGAAGAAGCACATGGAAGCGGCGAGAGTTAACTTCTTGGCTTCGTTCAGTCACGAACTCCGGTACGTTCCCTGATCTGTCTAGCCAATTTCATGTGATGCGACCTTGTTGACCTCCCTTACATGCTTTACAGAACTCCGTTGAACGGTGTGCTAGGCATGCTTGAGCTGCTTCGCGAGCAAACGTTGGAGAAGACCACGGAGCGGTTTGTTCACATGGCATACATCTCCGGGTCCTTGCTCCTCAACTTGATCAACGACATCCTCGACCTGTCCAAGATTGAAGCAGGCCACATGGAGATTTCATCGGATCCGTTCCAGATGGAGGACTTGCTGGACTACTCGCTCGAGATCTTCAAGTTCAAGGCTCGGGAGAAGCACGTGAAGCTGTCGCTTCAGTGCTCGCCCAAGGTGCCCAAGTGCGTAATCGGAGACGTGAGCCGTCTGCGCCAAGTGTTGCTGAATCTCCTGTCCAACGCGATCAAGTTCACCAACGAAGGGTCGATCACGGTCAAGTGCAGCGTCGTGCATTCGCCAGATCTTTCCAAGCAGTTTGTGAAGCTGCTCTTCCAGGTTATCGACACTGGCGTTGGTATCGATGACGAGGAGAAGTCTCGCCTGTTCTCGCTCTTCACGAAGCTGGAGCGCACCCGCAAGAACAATCCGACGGGGTCGGGCCTCGGTTTGGCCATCTGCAAGCAGCTCGTGGAACTCATGGGTGGCGAAATCGACGTTGAGAGTGTGCTGGGCGAGGGCTCAGAGTTCTTCTTCACTGTTGTCGTCCGGCGCATCGAAGAGGACCACATGCTCATTGATCCTCAGAAGTTCCCAGCGATCCTGGCCACTGAAGGAGGTATTCTGACAAGAGCCAACAGCGCCGCGGCAGTCAAGGACGTGGTTCCGAAGCACGCGCGCATCTTGGTGGTGGAGGACAACGAGTTTAACTGGGAGGTGGTCAAAAGCTTCTTCATGGAGGACAATCACTTGTTGCAGTGGGAGATCAACGGCCGCGACGCCTACTTGGCGTACAAGGATCACTACGAGTCGTACGACCTGGTACTTATGGACTGCGAGATGCCCATCATGAACGGGTACGACGCGACGCGGAGCATCCGCAAGTTTGAGCGGGAGATGAAGATTCCTCGTATCCCGATCATTGGCGTCACGGCCTACGCAATGAGCGGCGATCGAAAGCGGTGCCTGGACTCCGGCATGGACGAGTTCGTCGTCAAGCCAATCTCCAAGAACACGTTGAGGAACGCTGTGCGTAAGTGGATGCGCGTGCGTTTCCTTGGGCAAAAGGCACTCCCACGAGACCCCAGCACGTTGTCTGACGACGGCGAGTACTCCGATCCGGGCGCTGCCAACTTGGTGCCAGCGTCGACGCACAAGGAGGCGCTCGACCTGGACCGTGCCATCTCGGACCTCGAGCTCGAGGATCCGATGATGCTGAGTCATGGCGGCGGTGGGGCTCTTCCGTCCATGATGGACCAGGAGTCGCTACTGATGGCGCTGACGACGGTGAGCGAGGGGAAGAGCAACCAGTCCAACACGTCCGACACGATCAGTCGCACGCTGGGCATCGAGCACGAAGCGGTCGCCGATGCGTCGTCGGCGTCGTTTTATCAAGGCACGAACCAGTCGTTGTACCTCGATGCCGTCTCCGACTCGCAGTCGTCGTGCATGCAGAGCGGTATTGACGTGTACGCTGCCTCTCAAGCAGCAGCGAGCGCGCTGAACGCATCTAAGCCATCGCAAATGCACCAGTACAACGGTATGTGCCGCGGCAGCGACGACGGATCGAACCAGGCGCGCGATGACCGCAGTGAGTCCTCCAACGCGCTGAGCAGCAGCCCGCGTTCAGGAACGGCATCCGTGGTTGTCCCGGAAGACATTCCAATCCCCGACGGCGACCCGATTGACTATGCGAAGGGCGTGGAGCAGTGCGGTGGCAACGAGAGCCTCTTCATGACGCTGCTGGAGAAGTACGCGTCCGTGTGCGAGGAGTATATGGGGCGGATCGAGACTGCGTACGCGACTAGCGACTACGTCGTGCTGCGGCGCGAGAGCCACTCGCTCAAGGGCTCGTCCGCGTACGTAGCCGCCATGCGCGTGTCGAAGGCCGCGTTCCGCGTTCAACTGGCCACGGAGCGCGTCATGGACGAGAACCAGGTGTGCCTCGACGACCACGCGTCGCTGCGAGACGCGTTCCAACTCCTCAAGAAGGAGAACCGGGCCGTGCTCGGATACCTGCGCCGCAATTTCTCGTTCCGACTGAAGAGCGCCGCCGGCAGCATTGACGTCAAGAAGAGCAAGACCAACGACGACCAGGGCGCATGCGCCGTCATGTGATGGCGGAGCGCGAGAGCTGGTCATGTATGGATATGTAAGACGCGCATAGCGGAGAGCCGACGAGTCTCACCGCGCAGGAGGTAATTTAAACAAGAACAGAATTCATATAGGAAGCGAACGCGTCGACGCTGGTAGTTGTTGCCTTGCTGATAATGAGCGTCCTCTGACCTCACTCGGCTGCTCACTTGGCGGGCTTGCGGTCGTCGGCGTACGTTTCGTGGATGTCCTGCAGCAGCTCGTTCATGGCCGACTGGAACTTGGCACAGAGCACCCGGCGGCTGGCGCCGATCTGGTCCGCGAGCCGCGTCAGCTTCCTGTTCGTCACAAGGCACGACAAGCTCTGTCAGTCATAAGCAAATGATAGGATTGTCCATGGCGCAGCCTACGCTTTGTGCATGGCCGGCAGCTGCTGGATCCACGCGGCGGTGTCGTCCAGCGAGTAGCCGTGCTCGGCGATCCGCTCCTTGGCCTCCTTCATGTAGTACTCGACCGCCTTGTGCACGATCTCGTCCATCTCGAGCTGGTCCTTGCCGTCGTCACCGCTGCTGGGGCGCTTGGCACCTCCGTCATCGTCGTCACCGCTGTCTCCGTCCTTCTCTCCGCTCGGGTGGCTGCCCGTCGCGTGCTTCGTGTCGCAGTATCGGTGAATGAACTCGTGGTCCAGCAGCTGCTTGACGCTCCAGCGCTCGGCTTGGTCCTTCCGCAGACACTTGTCCACGAAGTCGCGGAACAGCTCTGAGAACTCGCCCTCCGGGAGTTGGGGCGGCTGTACCGACGGCAATCGATGGTTAGACCACGCTGTATGACGTTATGCAGTTGGGACAGGAGCACCCACCGGTTCGTTGCGGATCATGTGCAGCAGCTCCCAGTAGCCTCCCTTGGACGCGTACGGGAACTTGCCGAGCGCGCACGTCATGATGGACAGCCCGAATGACCAGACGTCCGACTTGTACGAGTACTCCTGAGCATGGAGGCACAACCAAGCGTAAGTGTCAGTGGTAGCTCCATCTCACACAAGCTACCGGAGCGGACGGGCACCTCGCTGGCGATGCGCTCGGGCGACATGTAAGTCAGCGTGCCCACGAAGGTGGTGGCCTTGGCGACCGAGTTCTCCATCTCGCGCACGATGCCGAAGTCGGAGACCTTGACGTCGCCGAAATGGTTAATGAGCAGGTTGCCCGGCTTGATGTCGCGGTGCAGCTGGTGCGTGCTGTGCAGGAACTGCAGCCCCTTGAGCACGCGGAACGAGATGTTGGCCAGCACGCTCTCCGACTTGCAGCCGCCCGTGTCGACGATGTCCTGCAGCGACCCGCCGTCCATGTACTCGACCACGATGGACACGTTGCCCTCGTTCGGGTTCATGAAGGCGTCATACAGGCACACGATCTCGGGGCAGGCGACCGATCGGGGCCGCTGCGCTGCATCATCGTCCGAGAGCGTCGACAGGTTGTTGTACAGCGCCTTGAGCTCGGCAATCAGCTGATGCCGCTTCTCGTTCTCGAACACGGGGATCACCTTCACGGCCACGAGCAGCAGCGACGGCATGTGCAGCGCCTTGTGAACTACGCCGCTGGCGCCTCGGCCGAGGACTCCGAGCTTAACCAGGTTCTTCTTGGTGTTGACGAGTGGCTGGGGTGTCGATGCACCACCAGGACTAGCGCCGCGGTCGTTCCCACGGTCGATATCGCGGTCAGGCGAGCGTGTAAGCCCGGTCTGCTTGATTTGGAAGCCGACTGCGTCAAACGTCCCGGACGCCGACAGGTCGTACGACTTGTGTAGCTGCTGGATGCCGTCGCCTTGGCTCTGCTGCAGGTCCAACTGGAAGGCGGCGCCGAGTCCTTGCACAAAGTTGCGGCTGATCCCTTTCTTGCCCGTCGAGCCTTTAGGCGAGCCCCTGAACGTTGGGCTCTGCGTGTGCTTGCACGCGGGCGGAGCGACCCCGTCCTCCTCGTGCTTGCACCCTCGAGCTGCCGCTGCTTCGAACTCCGCCCGCTCTTCGTTCGGATCGGAGCGGAAGGAATCAGGCTCGAGGTCGGCGATCTCGAGTGTGATCTTGGATCGCATACTGCTCTTCTTCTTCGCGCTCGCCTTGTCATCCGCCGTGATCCGCACCTGTTGCCTGCTGTCGACTCCGCTGCGATTGTGGTGGGTATCAGCGCCGTCCTTGTCTGATGTGCGTAGCGACCGGATGCGGCGGATCTCGTTGGCCAGCGACTGCACACTGCGCACTTTGTGCAGCGACAGATCGGGGGTGAAGTGTTTTCCCTCGGCGCGAGAGGTGGCGGGCACGTCTCGCTTCTCCGGAGCCGGTGGTAGCTTTTTGGTCGGCGCCAGGCTGCTGCTAGTGCTGCTGTTGATGGTGCTGCTGTTGGTCGCCGTGTTCGATCCGACTGCCTTGGAGCCGACCGCGCTTGACGAGTTACTGGCTGACGAGACGCGGTAGCGATCGGTGATTTTGACCTCGGGTTGCTTGAGCTTGGACTCCTTCAGCTCGGGATTGGGTACCGACAGACGACTTCCCGCACCAGAACCAGGGCTCCTATCGGTGTTGCCATCGCCCGTGTGGAGAGCGCTGCCGAGAAAAGATGCCGCATGACACGGGGACGCAGGCTTAGGACTCAATGAATGCTGCAATGGGGCGGATATTGAGAAGTGCGAAGAAACGAACCTGCGCTTCTCATCCCTGGGCGCGGTGGCTCGAGCGCTGGTTGTTCCCTACAACAACATAGCAGCAACAAGAGCACGCGTTGATCAGCCTCGAAAGCGAGCTCTGGTGTATGCGAAATGCACGTGAGTGCCTTTGTATCCGCCTTCGCAATGTGGCCCTGGGAAAGCAAGATGCAGACACGACGCGATCAAGTTAGCGTTCGTCGTCACATCAGTGCGACCAATTGCTGCTTACGATTGCTTTGGCGTCGCTCTCGGTGCTTCTGTGCGCGGTTGCCTTCATGGTGGACGAGCAGCAAGCTAGTCGGAGCTGGGTTCACCGACGGCGCGGGCCTGTGACTGCTGATCGGTCCTGGAACCGCGTGAGGGCGAGTGGAAGGCGTGCTACGACAATAATGTAAGCTTCCCAGCACTCGATCTTGCAATCTGGAGCACAAGTGAGGGGTCGTTGGTATAAGTTCCCGTCAAGAGTCACCGCCGCCAACGGCTCCGTTGAAAAGACACACACGTCGCTCACCGGTTGGTGGCCGCTTTACCTGTCGTTCATGCAACTCTATCTGTGTAACACAGCTAGGAATGTCTGGAAGCCCAACGCGTTGCGTTCTCATTCAAATCAAAATACACGCTCACTACTATCGATGGCCCTTTCCACTTTAGAGACCAACGAGCTTGGCGAGTGCTGTGGTCGTGGTAGCTCCGTCGCACGGGTACGGCGGTCGCTTGGTGCGGAAGGCGTCGATAGCATCCTGTCGCGCACTCTGCACTTGCTTTTGGACGTACGACTCAACGGCGTATTGCGCGACTGCCTTCTTCATGCCCTTGGGCTTGGCGATTGTGCCATTCTGGATCTGCTGCTTGAGCTCAGTGGTGGCAACTGGTGCATACTTCTTCAAATACGCCTTGCCGTCCTTGCTCTCGAGCCACTCCAACGCTTGTAATCTCGCGTGGTCGCTGGCTGCAATGGCGTTGTCTTCTTCCGCTCGCTGCCTCCGCTTCTCCGCCTGCAACAGGGCCTCCGACCACACCGCGCTACTCCGTTGTGTGAGCAGTTCCGCTGACTCGAGGCAACGCCGAAGCTGGTCGCTGTCGCGGGCAATTGCCTGAGAGCTGAGCGCTATCTGGCCGCGGCTAATGAGCTGGATTCTCAGGCGGAGATTGCACTCGCGATCGACATTGCGCAGCAGGTTGTACACCGTCGAGGTTACCAGCGTTCGCTTCTGGCTGAGCTTCCGCTGGGCAATGTCGAGGGGCTGCATGAAAGAGAGATACGTTAACATCCGAGTGCATTGTGATTTTCCTCTTATTCTCAGCACTCGGGCGACATGGCAATCAGATGACTCACCGTCTCACGCTTGTTGTTACGCGCAAAGACTGCGTTGTCGCTCGCGTCGGTCTCCATCAGGAAATAGCGCAGCAGAGCAGCGCTCCCCTTGCGCGCGCACCAATGAAGCACGTTGTCGCCGTGGGCATCCACCGCAGTCGTGGTCGCGCCGCAGCGCACGAGCAGCTTGAGGATTTCCAGGCGGTTGAGCGCTGCGCCGCCCGAGCTGCGACAGGCGGCGATCAACGGGGTCGACTTGCTGTACTGAGTATCAATGGCGTTGGCCGCTTGGCGTTGGATCTCGTGCGAGAAGTTAGTCTCTAGGAACTCAACGAGATACCGCGCCGCCTCAAGTGACCCGTGGATCGCAGCAACGTGCAGCAGAGACTCGCCCCCGCCGCCGGATCGTAGATCATTCCGGGCGAACACGCGTTGCTTGTGCTCGCCGACGTAGGCGCGGACTCGACCCACATCGCCACGCGCAACGGCTTCCCATACTCGCTCCACCTCCGTAGCAGCTGAAGCTGGATCTGCCGCGATAGCAGCAGCGGTGGTGAATACCGGTGCAGGAGGCGCCTTGCTGCCGTCCTTAGACCGCTTCGAGTCCGTCGGAGATCGAACCCGGTCGCTCTCGGCCCTCTTGGCCAGCGCGCGCCCTAGCCACGGAGGGTACCGCGGCTCGGACGTGGCAGTGGCAACCATGTCCCTGCGCACCTCTTGCTACTGCAGTGGAACGCACGAGCGTCAAGGATGCATGGAAGCGTAGAGCAGCATGCTACGCCGGAGACGGCGACGCTTCGAGGTGCGGTTGGAGCCTCGTCGGAGTGGGTACACCCACGGGCCACCGGTTACTTCGTACCCTGGCGTGAACTGTTTGCTGTAACCCTTGCTTACTGTTCCACGATTTGTTCCATAGCCCGGCCGATCACCTCTACTTCAGTATCCTTCATCAGCAATACCTCGCACAACAACTGAGTTAAGATATAATTGTGGCTGACAGGGGTAGGGGAGGTCACTGTGCTTGTCCTCCCACGTGATCCGAGGTGCGTGTTTGGGGTGAGATTCCGCCTTCCGCCCATCCCGCCCATACAAATTCCAAGACTAACCTTATTCGCGCCACCGAAGAAGACTTCGGTCGAAAAAGCCGACGGACGGACGGCACGGACGGGACGGGCGGCGGGCTGGCGCTCGGCGGATGGAGGTGAGGGAAGAAGGCGCTCACATCCCGATCGGCGGCGGCGGAGACGGACGGACGGACGGACGGACGGACGGACGGACGGACGGACGCAGGCAGCTGACGGACCCACACACGCTCGGGCGGACGGCAGGGGGGCGACCATGGAGCGGGGGAAGGCGTGTGCGCGACGCCCGGCCGGAAAGGACAACAACCAGGAAGAGGAAGTGGAGGGGCGGCGCGCGGGGACGGCGAGGGCGATCCCGCAGGAGGCGGTGCTGCAACTGCTGGACGGGGCGCGCGCGCCCGTGATCGGCGTTTCCCCGCAGGGCGTCGTCACCATGTGGAACCGCGCCATGGTCGAGATCACGGGCTTCGAGCGCGGGCACGTGCTGGGCGCCTCGCTGCAGGACTTTGTGTACGGCGCGCAGAACAAGGTGGACGTGCTCGCGACGATCGAGGAGAGCGTCGCGGCCGGCTGCACGACCGCGGACGTGCTCATCCCGCTGCGCACGGTCCTGGGCCGGAACGTGCAGATCCTAACCAACTGGGCGCCGCTGCTGGCGGACGACGGGTCGTGCACGGGCGTGTATGGCATTGGCTCGGACGTGACGCAGCAGACGCTGCTGGAGCGGCAGTACGCGGACGTGCTGAGCCAGGCGAACGCGCCCATCATTGAGCTCGACAAGGACGCGAACATCACGGTCTGGAACGCCAAGGCGGCGGACATGACGGGATACTCAAGCGCGAACCTGATCGGCGAGCCGCTGCTCCCGATCGTCGACCCGGACTTCCGCGACATGGTGGCGGAAAACATCGCGCGCAGCCTGGAGACTGGCATCGCCGGTGGCGATTTTGAGCTACCGTTGGTGACTGCCACGGGCTCGCGTGTCGAGATCATGCTGTGCCTGACACCTCGCTTTGGAATTGGGGGCAGGGTGGATGGTGTTGTCGCCATCGGTCAGGATGTGACGGAACGGAACGCGAAGGACATGGAGTACAGGAAGCTGATTGAGACTGCGAACGCGCCGATCTTTGGCGTCGACACCAAGGGACGAGTGGTGATCTTCAACTCGAAGGCCGCCCAGATTAGTGAGTATCTACCGGATGAAGTCATGGGCACCGACCTCGTGGAGACGTTGATCTCCGAGGAGTACCGAGCTGCCGTCGCTGCCGTTTTTCAGAAAGCGTTCCAAGGCGTAGAGACAGCGAACTTCGAGTTCCCGCTCGTCACAAAGTCCGGGCGAAAGGTTGAGATCCTCCTCAATGCGACACCACGCTACGATCACACTGGAAAGCTGTCAGGAGTTGTCGGCATCGGCCAGGATATCACGGAGCGCATCGCCCAAGAGCAGGAGTATACGCGTCTGATTGACACTGCGAACGCGCCGATCTTCGGGGTTGACTCGGATGGTCGCGTCAACATTTGGAACCGCAAGGCAGCCGACATCATG
>JAASGW010000649.1:0-16961 GCA_023334395.1 Phytopythium sindhum | reverse complement strand
ACAAGAAGGTGCCGCAGATCATCTTCGGCACGCGCTGCGCCCAGATGCCGGCCTTCTCCATCCGCCTCGCGTTCGCCGACAACCGCCGCAAGCTGCTCGAGGACGTCTCTGCAGTGATTCACAAGAACTTGTGAGCGCGGACGACACACATGCACCTGGTACTATTCGCACGCTACGAATGAAATAATACACATCTTCATCTATCTAAGCTTGACACTGCCGCGCCCTCCATTGGACGCACACATCCCTTCGTCAGTCACCGTGCTGAACAGCAGCAGTCAGGCACTGCGTTCTGAGTGAGCTTGTAACAGGCTGCTTGTTGGGTGTGGTGAGGTAGAATCGGCATATGACACATCATGTCCATCGTGTTCGCCGTTATGCAGCGTGAGCATCGTGCGTCAGTCCACTGGCTGTCGGTTGCCAGCTTTTTACTGCGTGTTCTCGCAGAACGTCTTGGCGTTCTGGAACAGCTTGAGCCACGGGCTCACGGGGAAGGACTCGAACTCCTTCGGCGCCCACGGCAGCTGGTACTTGAGATAGCTGCGCTCCGGGTGCGGCATCATGCACAGATGGCGGCCGTCGTGCGACACGAGGCCGGCAATGCCCAGCGGCGAGCCGTTCGGGTTGAACGGGTACTCCTCCGTCACCTGGCTCGCGTCATCCACGTAGCGGATAGGCGCTAGGCCGCTCTCCACGTACTTCTGCATGATCTTGGGGTGCGTGAAGTGCGCGCGGCCCTCGCCGTGCGACACCCACACGCCGAACGTGCTGCCCTCCATGCCCTGGAGCATGACGGCGTTCGACTTCTCGACCGTGACGTTCACGAAGCGGCACTCGTGGCGACCCGACTCGTTGTGCACGAAGCGCGGGTTCGCCGACGTCTCGACCTCCGCCTCCAGCGCCTTGGCCTCTGGGTGGTCCAACCAGCCCATGAGCGTCATCAGCTGGCAACCGTTGCACGCGCCGAAGCTGAACGTGTCCTGGCGGTCCTTGAACGCAGAGAACTGCTTCTGGACGTCGCCGTGGTACTTGACCACACCAGCCCAGCCCTTGGCCGAGCCCATGACGTCTGCGAAGGCGAAACCACCGACGAAGGCGACACCACGGAAGCGCTCGTCGAGCACAACGCGCTTCGCGACAAGGTCCGACATGCTGACGTCCCAGACCTCGAAACCAGCCGCGTGGAAGGCACCCGTCATCTCGCGCTCACTGTTGCTGCCCTCCTCACGAATGACAGCCACACGGTGCAAGTTGCGCGTGCTGAGCTGACGCTCAGGCGTTGCGATCGGCTCGTACATGACCTTCCACGACGGAGCCGTGCGCGTGCGAAGCGAGCGCTGCTCCGACGCAACGCAGTCCGGGTTGCATTGCTTCTTCTCGAGCTCAAAGCTCGTGGCCTCCCACACGTCACGCAGGTCGACCATCTGGTCCTGGATGACGCTCTCGCCGTTGACGCGGATCTTGATCTCGCCACCCGTCGTCGCCTGGCCGAGCTTGACCAGCGGCACGCTCAGGTTCTTGAAGATCGCCTCGACCTCCGACGCGTTGTCGCCCGCCACCTGGAACACAAAACCCAGCTCCTCGGCGAAGAGCACCTCAAGGACATCCTTCGTCGTCACCTTGCCCTGCGTCACCGTGTACGGGATGTCCACATCGAGACCGCAGTTGCCACCGAAGGCCATCTCGACCAGGGTCACCACGAGACCACCGTCACTGCGGTCATGGCCAGCCAGCAGGTAGTCCTTCTTGATACACGCCTGGATCGCGTTGAACGCGTTCTTAAAGAGCTCAGCGTCCTCCACGTCAGGAGACACCTTGCCCACCTGGCCGTACACCTGTGCGAGGGCCGAACCGCCGAGGCGGTACGCGCCCTTGCCAATGTCGACGTAGTACAGCGCGTTGCTGGCGGTGTACGTCTTCAGGTCGGGAGTCACCGTCTTCTCCACGTTGTCTGAAGGAGCGTACATGGTGATAACAAGAGTGCCGGGAGCCTTCACGTCCGTCTTGTTCACCTTGGCAGCCATCGACAGCGAGTCCTTGCCACCGTCTACAGCAACGCCCATCTCCTTCATAAAGTTCGTCATCGCAGAGCAGCACTCGTACATGCGAGCAGCCTCGCCGGGCAGCTTGGCCGCCCACATCCAGTTGGCCGAGCACTTGCAGTCATCGAGGCCACGGCCGCCGAGCGATGCCCACACCAGGTTCGTCAGCGACTCGCCAACGCTGAGGCGCGCCATCGCACCGGGGTTGACCAGGCCCTTGACGGGCTGCTCACCGCACGCACTGGCCACACCCGTGATCTTGCCGTTATTCTCGGTGGGGTGGTTAAGCTGCGACTGGGCCACGACCGCGCAGTTAGCGAGCGGCAGTTGCAGAGGGCCGACGGTCTGCTGCTGAGCGATGAAGCCGCTCACGCAACGATCCACCTTGGTGGTCAGGAAGCGCTTGGAGCCAACCGACACAAGGCGGAGGACACGGTCGAGCGCGTCGCGAAGAGTCAGGTCGGCCGGGAACGACAGGTCCGTCAGCGGTTCGTTGACCTTCGAGTCCGTGAATGTCTTCTGAGGCATCTTGCCCAGAACCAGGTCCAGGTCCAGATCGAACGGTGTCGTGTCGTCCTGGGAGTCGTGCAGAACCACACGGCCATCACCGGTCACCTGGCCAAGAAGCGAGTACGGGCAGTTCTCTCGCGTGCAAATCTTGTGGAAGAGGTCGACGTCCTCCGGGCGAAGCAGAAGCGCGTCATTCTCCTGGTACTCGGCACCCCAGATCTCCAGTACCGACAGAGTCTCGTCGCCCACCAAGATGTTGCGGACTTCGTAGCGAGCACCACCACGGTTGGCATCGCCCGGCTTCGAGTGAGGGACCTCGACGATCTCCTTCAGCACGTTACCGTTGCCACCAGCACCCTGGTCGTGGATAGACACAATCGGGTTTTTGTCGCCGAGTTCAATGCAGGCGCGGATCACCTTGTTCATCTTGCTCTCCATCTCGGCGTCACCACGCTGGACAGCGTTGAAGTCGAGCTCTGCGGTCTTCGCGTCCTGGATACGGCTTGACGCAGCGCCACCGCCCATTCCGATACGGTAGCACGGACCGCCCACCTTGACGACCCACATCTGCACCTCCGGGTCGCCCTTGGTCGTGTGGCGTCCGTCCAGCTGGCCCAGACCAGCCGAGAACATGATCGGCTTAATGTACTCGCGACGCTCGCCACTCGGCAGCACCATACCAAACGAACGAGCGAAACCCGTCACCACGGGCTCGCCAAACTTGTTGCCGTAGTCCGATGCACCGTTTGAGGCCTGCACCAGAATGTCGCGAGGGTGCGCCAGGTTCGACGGGTACTCCAGCTTCTCGTCCTCCCACGGCAGCTTGTATCCCTCGAGGTTAAGGTTCCCGACTGAGTATGCACTGATGCCAGCAACGACATGGGCACCACGGCCGGTGGCCTGCACGTCACGGATACGGCCACCAGTGCCCGTCTCGGCACCGGGGAAAGGAGCGACACCCGACGGGAAGTTGTGCGTCTCTGCTGTCAGCAGGAGGTGGCTCTCGAGCTCCTTCTCCGCAATCACCGACGGCTCGCCCGGGTTTACGGGTCCAAGCGTACGGATTTTGGCGCCCGTAATGACCGACGAGTTGTCGTGGAAGGCGATGATACTGTTCTTCTTGGACTCCTCCGTGAGCGTCGACTTGACCATCTGGAAAAGCGTCTGCGGCATCTCCTGGCCGTCGACGACGATCTTGCCGCCGAAGAACCAGTGGCGCGAGTGCTCCGAGTTCGACTGGCCCATATCGAAGCACTCGACGTCCGTCGGGTTGCGCTGCAGCTTCTCCTTGAAGAGCTTCAGGTAGTACTGCAGGTCCCAGTCGTCGAACCCGAGGCCGATCTCGTCGTTGATCTCCTTCAGCGCGTCCAGACCGCGCTCCATGATGGGGATCGTGCGCACGGGCTGCACCGTCTTGCCATGCCAGAAGCTGGTCAGCGGCGCCGGGTACACCTCCTGCGTCATGCGGTCGCACTCGCGCGAGAGCAGCACCTCCTGCAGCTTGCTCGCCGCCTCTTCAGTCGGGAGCGACGAGGTGTAGCGGATCAGGTAGCGCGTGCCGCGCTCGATGCGCTTGATGCTCGACAGACCGCACGCCTGGCAAATCGCCACCGCGTTACTGGACCAGGCCGTCGAGAAGTTCATGCGCGGGCCGACCTCCACGAGCCACTGCGCCTGCGCACCGCTGAAGCCAGCCTTCTCCGTCTGATCGTTACACCAATGTCACGTCACACAATGAGTAAAAGGTGACTTTTGCGCGAGAAGTGATCCACCAGCACTCACCTCGAGGAAGGACACGTCGGGGCGCGTCTGCTGCGGCTCGAAGGTCTCACTGAGCAGCCAGTGGAGCGTCTCCTGGTCCGCGGCTGAGAGCGCGGGCGCGTCCGCCTTGGCCTCGACGTAGAAACAGTACTCCGTCTGCAGCTCCTGTACGTCTACGCCCGCCGCGCCGCCCAGGTGCGCGCGCAGGAACGCCAGCAGCGTGCGTGACGCGTGCGCCGTAAAGGCCGGCGTGCGGTAGAAGCGCAGCAGCTCGGCCGCGTGCGCCGTCTTCTGCTTCTTCTCGGCCATGGCGTCGGGAGGAAGGGGGAGGGGGGGAGGCGGCTTTTCCGGTAGTACCGTCGCAAAAAGGGCGGCGGCGACTACGCAGGAAGCGGGGGCAAGTTCAACCCGATGGGTGGTCTTTTGAATTGTGCGTGCAGGGTAAGTGGCGGCGGCGTGTTTGGCTGGTGTTGAGGGGCCGCTGCTGGGCAGTGGTGCTTGGTTCAACATGAGTTTAAAACATGCATGATCGGTTTCCAATTGGGTTTGAGTTATGTTTTAAACTTCCTGAAGTAAGCGCATGACCCAAATTGGTGGATTGCTGGTGCGTGGCCGAGAGAGCGGGGCGCTGAAGTAAGCAGAGGATGGCGAGTGTGTCGCAGACGCATCTAATCCGTCGTGTTCGGGTGCCGGCGGGTGGATTCGGATCGTATCACACAAGCCCGTGTTGTGACTGGCGCGGTTCCCAACACGGAACGTGTTGGATGCCGGCCGTATTGGCGTCTGCTGTAGCGATGATACGATTCGAGCTTGGGAGCCCTTTCAAGCAAGTGAACTTTATTCAGTTGGTGCGTGAGCGATGCGATCCCTTGGTGCAGACGAGCGAGCCAACAGATCGGAGGCGGCGGAGGACGGCCAATCGAAGTGGTGGTGCAATCGGCTGTCCTGGTCCGGTCCATAGCCACGGCTCTCCGTGTTGGGTGGAGCGCGTCACACTTTTGAAGCGTTACTTTGCCACTTTACTTATTTCAGATCAATACCATGCTTTTGACCAATCACACGCGCGTAATTTTATGGGTGCATCCTCGCGTTGATTGGTGAAAAGGATGCCCTAATTCTCTAGTGCTGATTGGATACATTCCTTTCCAAAAAATAAGAAAGGGATATAACCAATGGAAACAACTGATCCAGTTGTTGGGTTTTACCCAATCAGAAGCGCTCAGCATCCGTTCTGGTGATGTGCGGCTGGAAACGAAGCGCTCCAAAACTCAAGCAAGTCAAGCAGCAGCAGGATGATGCAGCGCGGCGTCGCCCGCGCTTTCCTCACTAAGGGCGCGGCCCGCGCCTCGCTCTCGCGCACCGCCCCAGTGGCTGCCGCGTCGGTGCTCGTGCGCTCTTCCTCGATCCTCGCGCGGTCCGCGACTCCGTTCTCTCCGATCGCTGCCTCCCCGCTATTCCACAAGGTAGATCGGATGTCGAGACGGCTCCTTCCTTGTTAATCCACGTGCGGTGACTGACCAAAGCTGTGCTCTACTTCTCTGCCAATTAATACAGACCAAGCTGGCGGGTCTGGTCGCGGCAGCTGGGAGCACAACGGCTGCATGCGCATTCTGCTCTAGCAGCGCGGCGGTGGCGCCGTCGGTCGCGACGACGCAGCAGGAGCAGCAAAAGTCCGCGGACAAGGGGCTGCCGTCGGTCGTGCTGTACCAGTATGAGCCGTGCCCGTACTGCTGCAAGGTCAAGGCCGTGCTGGACTACCTGCGCATCCCGTACGAGGTCGTGGAGGTGAACCCGCTTACCAAAAAGGAGACGAAGGCCTTCACGGATTACCGCAAAGTGCCCGTGTGCAAGATCAACGGCGAGGTGGTCGTCGATTCGTCCGCCATCATCTCGCGCCTGCGCGAACTGGCCATGGACGTGCAGATCGACAGCAACAACGTCGGTGGCGTGAGTCGTGAAGAAGAGGAGAAATGGCGCCAGTGGGTCGACCAGAAGCTCGTAAGTACAATCCTCTTGGTTGCTGTAAGGCTGGGACTTGCTGACCTGACGGCATCGTGGTGACGCGTTGAATGACAGATCCTGCTGACGACGCCCAACATCTATCGCACGGTCCCGGAGGCTCTCCAGGCGTTCGACTACTGCCTCACCGAGGGCAAGTTCACTCCGCTGGAGCGCCGAATGTCCAAGTACGCCGGCGCCTTGGTCATGTACCTAATCGCCAAGCGCTCCAAGAAGAAGTACCGGGTCGACGACGCGCGCCGCGATCTGTATGACGCGCTGGACTCGTGGGTCGACGCCGTTGGCGACCGCGCATTCTTGGGCGGTGCCGAGCCCAACATGGCCGACTTGTCGGTTTTTGGCGTCCTCCGCGCCATGGACGGCCTCGACACGTACTCGGACCTCATGGCGAACACGCGCATCAAGCCTTGGTTCACGCGTATGACCGAGAAGGTCGGCCCATCCTCGCGGATTCGCACAGAGTAGGTGTTGACAGATGCGAGCCTAATAACAACGAGCGACGGTGGGGCTGTGGTCTCCAGTGTGCCAATCTTGGAAAGGTTCTTCTATCATGTGTGCTGTCGTTGGCGTCATAGAATTCTAATCGCCCATGATCGTCGATGTTGACTGGGCTTTATGAACGAAATGCACTTGGCTGGCGCGCCCATCTGACCGACCAGCGAGTATAAAGGAGAGACGATGGGTCTATTCTTCGTCCGCTTCCTGATCCGCCGCCGCGTCTTCTCCGTCCTGGCCGCCCTGCTTCTTCTGGATGCGGTGATAGGCCATACCCGTACCGGAGATGTTGTCGCCCAGACCAGCCGTGTGGTCGGGCTTCTTGCACGCGAGCATGGGCACCAGGCGGCACTGGTAGTCAGCCTCTCGCCACGCAATCACCGGCGACTCCGGATCAATGGACACCGTCAGATCCTGCTTCTTGCTGAGCAGTAGCTCGCGCGCGAGCAAGATCTCGACGCGCTCCGGGTCGACCTCCATGTCGAGACTATGACGCATAACGGATGGGTCCGAGTTGTTCTTTCCGCACGCAAGCTTCGAGCTCATGAGCGCGCTCTGAATCAGCGCTGTCGTCGGGTCCTCCCACATGCTGCCGTCCCGCTGGCAGATGATGTGGAACTGCAGGGTGTGGAAGTGGATGCGGCTCAGCTGCGCCAGCGCAAGCGACTCGGTCGCCTCCTTGCTCTCCTTACCCGCGGCACCGCCGTGTTGGCTCGCAGCGAAAGCTTTCTCCGCGCGTGAAGCGTACTGGATGACGTCGTGGATCTGCTCGCTGATCTGCGCAACGGTTGGACGTGAGTTGGTTGCCGTGCCTTCTTCGCCCGTGACGAGGTAGTGATGCAGGATGTACAGCTCCTGCTCGTTCAGGCCGATCGAGTCGACCCACGGGAGTACGAGCCGCACCGCGTCATCAAACAAGCTGAAGTCTGCGTGCATAAAGAGGTATATCAGTGAGACCAAGGCATACACCGAGTGAAGACTTATAAACGGCGAGTGACTCACCGGAGACAGCAGCGAACTCGTAGTGAGTGGGCACCTGCTTGACAAACAGGTTCTGGAGCACGTTGGACAGCGTCGTGAGCCGCGCGAGGCGACGCTCCTCGTCCGTCTCGACCTCCATGAGCTGGAGGCCGCCAAACACGACGAGGTCCGGCCCGAACGAGTCAAGCGCCTGCTCAAACTCCTCCAGCACCGACAGCCGCGCGTTGTAAATGTCGTGGTTCAGGTAGTAGCGGTTCGCGCGTGGGGACTCATGGCCGCGGAACGTGTCACCCTTGGAGTACTCAAGGACTAGGTGCACATCCTCCTCCTCGTGGTTCTCGAGGTGTCCCACGAGCTGGATGTGCGAGTTGAAGTGCTTGCGCATCTCCTTGCCAATAGCCGCGCCCAGCAGCACCTTGCAGCCCTCGACGGCCGCGCGGTCCGCCATGGTCGCGGCGTTGCCGCCCACCTTGCGCTTGACGCTCTTGATCTCGTTGGCAAACTTGACCACCTCGCGGAACTGTTCGGGCGACGACATGCTCTGCTCGGCCGCGGCGCCGTTCGAAAAGTAGAACGCGAAGCTCTCCTGCAGGTCGCGCAGCGACCCGATGCGCTCGTGGTGCTCGCGCGCCAGCGCCTCCTCGTACTTGCCGTGGTGATGGTCCTTCTTAGACCCCTTTTTGTCCTTCTTCTTCCTGCTATGAAGCGCAAATTGCTCCTTCTCGACGCGCTGCACGCGGCTCATGAGCTCGACGGCGGGCACCGATACGTCCAGGTCGGCGCTGCAGCAGAACGCGAGCCGCGGCACCGAGTCCGCGGCGCCGGCCTCCTCACTGGACTGCTGCTGCTCGCGGTGCGCCGTCTCCGTGTGCAGCACGAGCGACGCGATCACCTGCGCCTGTTCGTCCGCCGTCAGCGCACGCGACGCCGACGGCAAGAACGCCGCGAAAAAGTCCGCGTACAGCACCGCGACCGCGCAGATCGCGATCGATGCGCCCAGCGCCAGCAGCTGCGCCGCACTGTACATGTTGGCAAGCCTCAAAGCCTCAGGAAGGGGGGGATCAAGCGCTGGAAGCAGCGATCTCTCGGGAGGCAACCGACCGATCCGGAGCTGAATGTCGGAGTGTTGTGAGGGGAAAGGGAGGGGAGGAGGAGAGCTAAAGTCGCTTGGTTACGCTGAAGTTACACAGCGTACCGCGCATCTTGGTTTTAGAGGCGTAACCCCGTCGAAGGTTTTTATCCAAACCTAGGTTACGACAAGTTACGTTAGGTTTTATTCGTAAAAGCGATCATCACTCCGTCGCTGGGTTTCCTTTTCTTCTCGTTTCCGCACTCCTACATCAGCGGGAAAGGCGACGGCACGCGGACAAAAGTGGTGGAAAGGCGGTGACAGCGCTGGGCGATCAAGGGCGAGGATGGAGGAGTTCTTCCAGTACGTGGGGCCTGAGGGAGGCGCGGCGGCGCTGAGCCCCCGCGACCGCGCGTTCGTGTACTCTTCGCCGCGCGAGAACACCGTCGACCGGTGCGTAAGCGTTTGACTCGCTATTTGATGTACGAAAAGAGGTTTTTCACTCGCCTTGATGGGGATATGGCGCCGGCAGATGCGGGGAGCTGCGTGTGGGTGCGTACTTTGCGTGCTCGGGCATCAGTTTCTACGAGAACCAGTGCTGGATGAAGATCCGCCGCGGGTACTTCTCGAACGCCAAGAACAACGGATACATCCGCGTCGAGTTTGACTTTGCCGGCGCGGGCCGCGGTGACTTGCCTGCGCGCCAGCAGAGCTCGGTGGCAACGCATCAGCCTGCACAATTCAAGTTCCTGCGGCGACTGCCAGGTTCGTAGTGCTGATACGTTCGTGTTGGTCACGTTGCGCAGACTAACGCGGGACTGTCGACACCCTGGCAGCGTTCCCGGCGTTCTTGTGCTCCCGCGAACGTCTCGTGCTGTCTCGCTCGCCGGTGTACAACCTGCACACGGCGTTCGTATCGTCTGACCAGCCGACGCCGCACCACCTTCAGCGCTACCTGCCGCCCGTGAGCGTCTTCCATGCGACGGAGAGTCGATTCAACGACGACTTCACCCAGCTCGCGATCAAGGTCACGTCGTCGTTCGGTATGACGGGATGGATCAACACGTCCTTCCACAAGACGCTTATCGAGGTTGAGGACCCGCGCGTTCGACTGCGGAACGCGATCTACGTGCAGAACGTTGCCGCGAAAACGGGAAAGTGGGCTGGCGAGCTACCGGTGCGTGCGATCCCTAGTCTCCAGGCGCCGCGACTGTACAATGTGGAGAATTTCCGCATTGTGAGGGCGCTGGAGCGGAAGCTGGTCAAGGATCAAATCTGGGTGCGTATCGAGCCGTTCCAGCACGAAGCGGAAGAGAAGGTAAACGCAAATGACGCGGACAGTAAGTCCGACGCTGAGAGCGACAGCAGCGTCGCGAGCCGTAGCTCAGAGTCCAAAGGGAAACCTGGAGACGAGTACAAGCAGAAGCCGAACCCCCACGAGCAGGCTTGGATCATTGAGCGGAACGCTAGTACAGCTCAGCGTGTCGTTGTGCCTTGGGGCAGCCCTTCGATCGTAGATGCCCCCATCGCGGACGACCAGGAGCGTTACTACCGGAACTTATACAGTCGAAGACCACTGCCGCTTCGGTCTTACCCTACGCTTCAATCATCGGTGGTCGGCCATCTGAATCCGGGAGCGGTGTTTGTTTCGACCAAGCGTGTGCTGAATGAGAAGGGGCAGATGTGGATCCGCATTGCGCTGTCAGATGCCAAGCGGGTCGACAAGGTCAAAGACGCCTCCAACGACGGTGAATCGAAGGAAGATGCGATCGAGTACGGTTACGCGATCCAGTCGAATGCCAAGACGAACACGTGCATGGTGCAAGAGATTCCGGCGCCATGCAAGATGGACCCCAAACAGTTTTATCAGGTTGTCCTGCCTTCTGATGCTTCTCCGGCTAAGAAGAATGCGGCTGGCAAGGACGATGAGGGTACTTCTCGATCCGGAGTCGGCGACGCCATTGCGGCTCACACTGAGGCTTCGTCCACGGAGGGAAAGGATCTCTTCTACGTGAAGAATTGCGCTATCGTTAGCGCAATCGGTACCGTGTTCAACAGCAAGGAGCAGCGCATATGGCTGCAAGTTCTGGCTGTGGACATCGATCCGGCAAATCGCGTGAAGCAAGACAAGTGGGTGCTCCCGAGTGAAGACCAAGCGTTGAACGTGCTGTATTTGCCACTGAGCGACCCATCGCCTGATAGCCTGCGCCCTGCTGACACCATCCTAAAGCCTATCAACCGCGAGTTGACCAAGATTGACGACCCGCGCGCTGAAGGTCACGGTTTAAAGTCGGCCGCGACGCGGGTCGTGTTTAGCGGACGTGCGTCCAAGCTGTTTAGCTCGCAGCTGATGCGCCCCTCCACCATCGATCTCCCCACGTTCAGCAAGAAGTCCCCTGATAGTGCGGCTGACAGTGATAGTCCCGCCGCAGCAGCTGCGGGTGAAGTGCAGGAGAGAACACAAAGCCTGAGGGAAGAGATTGCCAAGTGGCAGCAGGAGACTACTACTCGCGCGGGCGCCGTGTACGCGAATGTAAATTGGGCGCTTCTGTACGCTGCGAGCTGCGTGGTGCAGCCGTTCGCGTCTTGCATCGCCACCAAGACTGCGCGGGAACGCTATGCCCAGCTTGACCAGGACGACGACGACGACGACGACGACGACGACGACGCACTGCCACACCACGAAGTAAACGTCTAGACGCTAGTCGGAGTGGCGACAATGGAAGCCGCTGAGTCTGTCGCCGAGCGATCGGCCGGTGGAAGCCCAGATCTACCGTGACCGGAACCAGAAGCTCACCAATGCAATGCCGGTATGTGCCATCCTTGTTGTAGCTCGTGCTATTATGCAATATGAATGTGTTCTGCGCAACAATCACCGGCGGTGGTTATGGCGTATCGAGCCGAGTGTTCACACAGAGATTTCGGCGCAAGCACCGTGGAAGATGCCGCCAATCGCGTTTCCTCGCGTGTTCTTAACGAGGGGCGGCATTCCCACGATTTCTCTACGCTCACAGACCAGTCGCTGTCTCCGACAGCTGTTCGTTGCTAGAGCACACTCTCCCATTTGCTCCCTGTCAAGCAACTCCCCCACCTCGCCCTCCCCCCTCCCGTGTACGTGCCGGATCCAGGCAAGAATGAAGTTCTCGATGGTCGTCGCCGCTCTCCTCGTTGCGATTGTCTGCGTGCTTTCGCCAGCCCATGCCCAAGGTGTCGCCCAGGGTGATCAAGTGCCTGACCAGACTACGCCGGCCCAAACCACACCAGTCCAGACCTCACCGGTCCAGACCTCGCCGGTCCAGACCAAGCCGACTCCGACGAAGCCAGCTCCCACTACTCCTGCTCCGACCAAGCCTGCTCCGACCAAGCCTGCTCCGACCAAGCCTGCTCCGACCAAGCCTGCTCCGACCAAGCCCGCGCCGACGCGTCCGGTGAAGGAGCCGATCTGCTACCTGTTGTGTCCGTCGGGTCAGTTCTGCGAGAGTGGCACCAATTTCTGCCGCCCGCCCCAGCAGGCGAACGAATGCTTCAACCCGGCCACGGGCTACTACCAGCTCGGCTGCGCGCCGGGCTTCGTGTGCGCGAACAACAAGTGCTCGTACGCGTAGACGTTCGTGTTATGTTGGCAACGGGTAGCCGCAATGAGGTATGTGGTGTGTGATCAGTGTGATGAGCCTGACAAGCAGCAGCAAGCGGTGTAGCGAGGTGAGATCGCAATATGACCGGATATTTGACGAAGTTTGCGCATATCGCTGAGCGTATTGTTACAAGCATGAGCAAGTGTGTTGCAGTGAGGGAGTGGCTACTCATGGATGGCGTCCTGAACTGGCTTGACGATGTAGGCTCGCCCTACCGACGATCGACTGGCAGCTCTCGACCTTGAAGCGTTGCCGGAAGCGTCGGTCGACGCCACTTTGGTGCGCGTGTCCATGTTCTGTGTGGTGCTGCTGCTTCCCGGGGCGCCGGATCTGGTGTCACTCTCGCCCGAGGTGGCACTACTGGCCACCTCTTTGTGCCGAACCAGCTTCGGCCCCAGCATCATTGCGATAATCAGTAGCGTGCAGAGCCACAGCGTGATGGCCAAGAAGATATAGAAGGTCGTCGCGGCGACCGTGACCATGTACGCGAGTGGGAGCAGCAAGACGCAGCCGAAGCCGACGACGACGGCCGACCCAAAGATCCAGATCGACTCCTGGAAGTCGAGCGACACATTGCGCACCAGGAACGACAGGTACAGCCCTGCACAGAGCAGGATGGCCTTCCAGAAGATGAGCAGCGCGCTGTAAATGAAGCTCGAGGACGCGCACCGCTTGGCAGACAGCCTGGCCCCGAAGAAGACCGCGTCCGCTCGGTACTCTATGTCTTCTGCTTGTGGGAAGTCGGCGGCGAACCAGAC
Source organism: Phytopythium sindhum (assembly GCA_023334395.1). Taxonomy (NCBI): domain Eukaryota; phylum Oomycota; class Peronosporomycetes; order Pythiales; family Pythiaceae; genus Phytopythium; species Phytopythium sindhum. The sequence goes on along the minus strand of JAASGW010000649.1, from coordinate 3,691 downwards.
CACGAGGACGAGCGTGTCTACCAGCAAGAAGGAGCTCAGGATTTTGAACATGGTGAACGTCGGCAGCACGACACGCTTGAGCTTTTTGGACATGAAGACGCGGTACACGCGGAGCGATTTGACCACGAGCGAGCCGAAGATGAGCGTGAAGCCCACCGAGATGAGCACCGGCCGCGCCGCACATAGCGCGTCGTTGGGCTCCCCGGCGTACGCGAGCGCCGCGGCACAGGTGCAGAAGGCGCCGAAAAGCATCGTCTCTAAGAACTCGAACTGCGACCGCCGGACGATGGGGATGTCCCGCTTGAGAAACACCACGACCATCGCCACGAGAATCACACAAGCCAGCGCCACGACCAGGGCAGAGATGGCGATGTACGCGGACGACTCGATCGGCATGTATTCGCAGTCGACAAAAGAAGTAGCTGGGAGCTCCTCGCTGCCGGTGCATTCCATCGACTTGGATGTGTTGGTGGGGTCGGGGAGCAGCCAACTGAAGGCGATCGCGCGCTTGCCGTCAGCATTGCATGCGTCGGCCTCGTAGGTGTAAAATATGAAGTCGCACGGTGGCTTCTCAGCTGTCCAGTCGAGCCACTCAAAGACGTGGTCTTCCAGCCACTGGCACGACCGACTCGTCGTCATGAGCTCCGGGAGCGTCATTAGCCCGCCGTCGCACTGATACGGAGCCGAGTCGTTCGCTGGGTCCGGCAGCTTCCAATGGAAGGAGATCTCGCGGTACGACGAGTTGCAGCCGGAGATCTTATAGTCCATGTGCTCCACGAGCGAACACAACGGCATCGGGTCCATCCACCGACTCCAGAGGTCGTAGTTGTCTCGAGCCCACGAGCACGCGGCATCAAAGTACGGGTCGGGCGAAGGATCGTTGTTCGAGTTGTCGACGATGGCCACGTACCGCTGGAGCAGCTGGAACTCGTGCAAGTCGACGACGCGGAAGCGCGAGAGCAGCGTCATGGCCGGCTCATTCGCCACGTCATTCTGCATGCTAATGGAGCTAACCTTTTGGAGCACGTCCTCAATAAACTCGACCCTGATCGGGTTATCGTTCGGCTGGCCGTACCCGTTCTCTCCGAACTGCCACGTGTTCCTGCTCAGCTCCTCCGGGTCGGTCTTTGGAAACGAGATGCGCTGGAACTCGCCTCGGTTCCGCGATAGGAACTCGTCCGGGTCGTTCATATAGAACAGCACGCCTTGCTGGTTGCGTAGCCTCTCAAGCACGTAGCCCTCGACGCCCTCGCGGCCGATGTAACAGAAGTAGGCCGGGATGCCCAGGTTGGCGAACAGGGACGGCCAGAGTCCGTAGGTCGAGCGGAAGCTGAACGCGACCACCACGAGGCATTCCTTGTGTTCGTTCTCCTCGCGCAGTGTGCACGCGTACGTCTTGGAGCATTGGTTCATGCACCCGAAGACGTGGTCCGGGCAGAACATGCCTTGCGGCGGGTAGAAGGACGAGTTGCTGCGTAGACCGGACTCACCGACCGCGCTGATGAGCTCGTCGTTGGCCACATAGTCCCTCCAGAAGTCGGCGTTGAACGTCGGCGAGTGTCTGGAAGCGTTGATGCCGTCTTGTATCAAGTCCACCGTCGTGTAGATGCCTTGCTTCTGACTGTGGCCGACGCTGCCGACGGTGAACCAGAAGTACTGCGAGAAGGCCAGGAGCATAGGCACGGCCACGTTGACGCTGGTTGGCGTGCACAACGCCTTCGGTAGCAAGCTCATCCGCCCCTCAAGGTTGATGAAGTCGGGGGTGAAGTAGATGGAGACGTTGTACCCAAGCTGCGCAACCAACAAGCGCGATGTGAGTTCATGATCCTGCTCCGTGTAAGTCTACAGCTCGGTCTCACCGCTTCCGACGCGACGATGGCGAACAGCATGGTCGTGACCTGGTGCGCTGCCCAGTCGAACATCTCGACCACGATGGACCCATTGACGCTGCCCCTGCTCAGCACCGCGCCTGTAGCGGGGTCAACGGACGCATCGGGCCCGTAGATCGCTTCTCCAACCGGGACGCACGTCGAGTCGTACGCCGAGGCGTTCGCCATCCGCTCGTCCTGAAGCTGCACGCCGCGATCAAAGGCAAATGACGGTGAGCGAAACACTTTGGAGAGGGATCAACATGGACGTGTTGCGTACCGTGTAGCGAGGCTGGCGCAATGCTTTGTGCAGGAACGGGTGGAGTAGCGCGCCAGTGTTGGGATCTCTCTCGGTAGCCGATACCTCGAGACGTTGCTCAGTCGCGGTGACCCATTCCTCGGTGAGGCACGAGCCAAGGAAGTGCGTCGGCGCGTAGTGCGTCGCCTGCACCGCAGCAGCGAGCGCGCTGGCGACCGTGAGCCATGATGATCTCATGCGAGGCGATGTGGAGGGGCTTGTCTCTTTGGCTTGTGTGTGCTTGTTCGGGAGTTTTGGAGTGAGCAACGCGGCCGCGAGTGTGGGCGACTGTTAAGCCTTTTTTCCCCAAGATGCGGCAAGAATGCCAAGAAACGGCCTGCCATTTTTAGGCGAACGCTAGGTCACGCACGTGACTCACGCCTCATAACAGCGAGATGAGAATGCGCGTAATACAATGCAAACAGTTCCTGTTTCATGTCCGCCTGGTATATTAATAAAAGCACTTAGCGTTACTTTGTCCAGTGGAAGCTCCAAGGCGGGGACGCAGGTCCGTTTCCCGTCAATGGGACTGCCCATTTCCACGCGCATTACTCCCAACGCATGCGCATTCCCACGAACTCCGCGGAGTCGTGGCCAGCTAACGGACCAAGCTGTTGGCTCTCAACGCTCACTTCCGCATCCGCTCTCGCCCAAGCAACACCTGCTGTAGCGTCCTCCCATACACGCACCGGACCCGATCAAGAATGAAGGGTGCGGCCGTACTCGCTGCTCTACTCGCCGCGGCTGCGTGCGTGCTCTCGCCGACGACCGCGCAGGGTGAGCCCGTGCAGACCTCACCGGTGCAGACACTGCCTCCTCCAACCACGCCAGAGCCGACCACGCCAGAGCCGACCACGCCAGAGCCGACCACGCCGGAGCCGACGACGCCAGCCCCGACCACTCCCACGCCTACGACTCCCACCCCGACCAAGGAGCCGATCTGCTACCTGTTGTGCCCGCGCGGCCAGTACTGCGAGAACGGCACCAATTTCTGCCGCCCGCCCCAGCAAGCGAACGAATGCTTCAACCCGGCCACGGGCCACTACCAGCTCGGCTGCGCGCCGGGCTTCGTGTGCGCGAACAACAAGTGCTCGTACGCGTAGTCGCGTCCGTCTTTGAGTTGTTATGCGAGGAGTGGCTCGCTAGTGGCGCGTGAAAGAGTCACACGAAGGTCGATGGCGTTATTGATCAACATGAGAGCTTTGATCGTTGATTTTGCCTGGTCTGCACATATCGAATGGCTCTGCTTCCGTCTGGTGACCAACACAGCGGCTCCCGCGACGCCTTGGTAGCACAAGAAGCAGCAGCAGCAGTGAATGACTAGACTCATGAGCACTACGTTCGATACTTTACTTGATCGGTTCATGTTGAAGTTGACGCCGGAAAATACACTGCGCGCAGCAAATATACGCACACCCCCTGAAATTTTAGATTTTCGACGATTTCTTAGCTTGTAGTGCGAATTTCGAGGCGCCGTTTGGATATGTTGCAAATCAAACCTATACGATCACCGTGTATGGGCATT
>JAASGW010000648.1:0-17002 GCA_023334395.1 Phytopythium sindhum | reverse complement strand
GTCTCGACCACTTGCTCAAATCGAACGCGGGAAAAAATGGCACCACTGTGTTTATCGCGTTTAGAATAGCTATTTGACGAAGTTTCAGCTTTCCAGACCTCCTGTTGGCTAAGCAATTAATCAAAACACCATTTTCTTATAATTTTGGCCAGCACTGTACAAGGTGTGGTTACGACAGAAACAACCGATTACGACGTAACCCATAGTAACCTATTGGTTGGCTGGCAGCTCGAAAAGCTCATCCTGTGTCCGCCCAACACTCGCGGCCATTCCGCTTTTCGCCCGCTCCTCTCGTTGTCGCAGTGCGCTCTGTGCCAGCCTTTGCTGCCGCTTGTGCGCCTTCGTGTCCTCTCCTCGTCTTGGCCTCTGGGTTTCTCGCTGATGACCAAACAACCATGCTAATACGGACGCGCGCGGGTGGACTCGTCCGCCCGCACCCTGTCGAAGCAAATTGTATTCAAATGCACTGAGAGAAACCGATCCCCCTTCATGTCTGCATGTGTCATGTTGGCTGCGTGGCTGGCGCTCCGCTGGAGTCCGCCAGCCGCAGCTGCAGGCTCGCTCGGTGTCGGCGCCGCCAACGTATCCCGTGGGCGCTCGGTGCCGCTCGCGCAGTTCCTACGGGGGCTGGGCGGCCTGCGAGATGGAAGCCGGTGGTGTTTGAGGTTGCTCGTGCCTGCCCGTGGGCTTGTGACCATAGAGCCTCCGTACAGACAGTCAATGTATTCGATATGAGACATTAGAGCAATCGTTAGACGCCTGCTAGGAGCAGCAGCATGCTCAAAATAGACCGACACACTGTCGTTCACGAATTCATGACAGTAGACTCGAGCTTGTGAGGTTGGATGCACGAGGAATGGCGCCGTCCCTGCGTCGCCGGAAGCGACCAAACCCCAAGCAAGTGCGCACCGCGTTCGTGCGGGAGCTGCAGCTGCAGCAGCATGACGCACGCCGCGCCCACGAGCGCGAATTGGTGGAGGTACAATAGCAGCTTCCTTTCCATTGCCTTGTGTGTTCATGTGATGGCCCTGCTAACGCTTGGGATGGTCGCAACGGTAGCTCATGACGCAGATCAACGCGCTGCTGCGCAAGGAGCGCAAGGTGCTTCCCGCCTACGAGCGTGTACGTCGTCCGCTTATTCACTCGCATTGTATCAGCGGTTCCATAGCCTCACCCTGCGACTTTATCGCGACTGCAATGTCAGCGGTTCCGGGGCGAGGACTCACGCAGCGTCTTCTACTTTCGCATGCTGCGGCGCGTGGGTCTGCCCGAGGTGCACGCGCGCTTCGCACCGTGGTTCCTCAAGTCGCACAAGCTGCGGCTGGGTCGCTGGAGCGCCACGCTCTTCTCGCGGCTCGAGGCCGCCTTCTTCGCGCAACCCGAGCGCTTGTCGACGCTCGAGCAGCGCATGCACGCGCACCAGCAGGAGTACGCGGCCGTCATGGGCTCCGAGGACGCCACTGAGGCGCTGGAGCCACGCGAGAAGAACCAGAAGATGCTGCGGCGCGCCTTCCGCGACTGCTCCTTCAACCCGGCGAACGACACCGGTAGCAACAAGAGGAGACCTGCGAAGATCGACGACGACAAGGACGTCGTGGACAAGTTGGAGCTGATCCCCGAGATCCCAATGGGAGGCGCAGCCCCTCCCGGACTCGCGCCGCCAGTGCGAGGCACGCTCGAGTCGCTTGGCAAGCACGCCTTCTTCTCGTACACTGGCAAGTGGAAGCGCGGCGAGATGGTCGGGTCCATGGGCGTCTACTCGTTCGCGGACGGTGGGAAGTACCGCGGCGAGTGGCTGAACAGCGCGCCGAACGGAGCAGGCACTGTCGTCTACCCGAACGGCGTCACGTACACGGGCGCGTTCGTGGACGGCAAGTTCCACGGCTTCGGCGTCTTAGAGATGTCTACCGGCAGCTCGAGCAGCGGCTTCCGGTACGAGGGCGAGTTCAAGCGCGGGACGCGCAGCGGGCGCGGCACGCTGCAGTTCCTGTCGACGGGCGCCAAGTACGAGGGCGAGTTCTACATGAACAAACGGCACGGCAAGGGCACCGAGACGAGCTCACTGGGCTACTCGTTCACGGGCGAGTGGCGCGAGAACCGCATCGCCGGCAAGGGCTACCTACTTTTCCCCGACGGGAAGACGCGCGTGTACCGGACGGACTGGCCGCCGCTGGTGCTCGGAGAAGCCATCCAACTGGTCAAGCGCGAGCAGATGAAGACCAAAGAGTCGGAGGAGCAGTGGTTCCGCTCGCTGCTGCGCGTGCGGGACGACCTGCGCGCGCTGGATCTGCAGATGGCCTTCTGGGATGCGGAGGAAGCACGGCTCGCGCAGGAGGACGAAGAGAGGCTGGCCAAGCTCAAGCAGGCCAGGAGGGACAAGCGCGAGGCTCAGGCGGCAGCGAAGCGCGCGTTCCTCGAGCGCGCGCAGAAAGAGGCGGAGGCGGATGGAGACGGAAGTGATGATGGAAGTGATGAGGATGATGAGGACGAGGACGAAGAGGAAGAGGGCGAGGAGGAGAGCGAGGGCGATAGCGACAAGGACGACGAAAAGGCAGACGCCGACTGAGATTGATCAATGACATCAACGCGTTGTGGCTTGATTCGCTTTATATTTGTGTTTTCTTCAGGTCTGAGATGGAAAATGGACAGTACACTACCCGTCCACCAGATGATCACTTCACTTGCGGTCAGCTCGATCGGTCTAAGCGGAGGGCTTGTCGTTGGAGCCGCCGAGCTTCTCGAGCTCCTCGTCGATCTCGTGCAGGTCCTTGAGCTCCAGGTCGGCCGCGCCCGGGCGAGCGCCGCTGGGCGTGGCGGCGCTCAGCGGGTTGGGCGGGAACCCAGACGCGAGCGTCGACGTGACGGCGGCAGGGACCACGTTGCCGATGGCCGAGATCGGGTTCGGCACGTTTGCGAGCGGCGAGTTAGCCACGACCTGCGCGCCCAGCGGCCCGGCGAGCGACGTCACCGCCGAGAAGATGGACTGCAGCCCGATGCTGGCCATGCCCGCCACGTCATTCAGCTGCGCAGCATCAACGGCAGACTGTTAGTATCGAGATACGACAGCTGATCAACCGCAGAAACACGTACGTTGCGGGGCAGTTCGCCGAGCGCGATGGTCTCGTTGATGCGGCGGTCGAGAAAGGCCCACGTGTCCTGAAAGCCGGCCGAGTGGTCCGAGAGCAGGAAGAGCTCCGTACTGGCGTAAACAGCCGTCAGCACGGCGCGCTTGGCGTACCAGGACGCGTCGCTCGACCTGTCGCCGGCGAAGTACCAGATCTCGTCCGCGAGCGTCGCGAGCTTCTTCATGGTCGTGGGCGCGTTCTGCGGCAGCGCGCCGAGCGCCATGGCCTGCGGCCACGTGGCAAGCACGGGCTCCAGCAGCTCGAGGCGCGCGCGCACGCCGAACTTGATGCGCTCGGTCACCGACATGGCCTGTAGCAGGTCCGTGCTGGCTGAGAGCTTGGCGCGCAGCTGGTCGTTGCATTCATTCATGAAGTAGTCGACCAGCTCGATGGCGCCGCGCGGGAACATGCCGTGCGCCACCGACGGGTAGCCCACGTCGCGCGCGCCCGCCGCCAGCGCCTCCACCGTCCAGCTATTGCACAATCGCAGGGGTTAGTCAATCAATGACTTGTCACCACCGCAGTTGCCATGGACCGTACCCGTGCTCGGCGACGTGGTGGACGGCGTTCTGCAGGATCTGAGTCTCCGGGTCGGCGGCCGCCTCCACGCGCGGCTGCTGCTTGTCCTCGTAAGCCTTTCCGTCGGCGCGCTCAAACGTCTGCGTCGAGGAGAACGCGCGGCGGGCGACGGCTCCGGTGGGCTTGCGCGTCGCTGCGACCGGCGTCGCCGCCAGAGAAGAGAGCGCCGCTGTTCCCGTGCGGTTGAACGCGGGAAACGACGCCGCGAGGGTCGACAGAGGCGCAGCGCGCGCGGCGGATGCGGCTCGGCGGCACGAACGCAGGACGCTGGTCATGGCGGTGGCGGGAGGAGAAAGAGTTGGAGAGCGGAACTTGTCCGTCGGATCCGGAGACGCGCTTGGTGTGGTGGATTGACGACGCGACCTGCGGTGGCAGGCAGTTACCTGTGAAAAGCGATCGTGTTGGGTCATACTCGAAAGAGTGACATGCTACAAAGAGAGGGGAAGTCGGCTGGCAAAAAAGGGTGAGGCATACCGTTGTGGCCCTTTAAAGTTGTGGATGTAACTTGCGCGAATAACCTTGTGGACGAGGGTTACTGGAACACATGGGATAACCCTAGAGCAGGGTTACTCGCGCGAGTTACCTTATGCTCTTGCTGACTGGAGCTGTCAAACAGCCCGTCACCACGATGTGGAAGGACTCGCCCAAGGGTTGGCTCGTGCACCACTCCCCTCGCATCAACAAGGAATGCTGCTGTAGCTTGTGAATGAGGGTCATTCTTATCAGCGGGGTAAGTGTGCGCCATGAATGCACCCGGTACCTGTCCTCATTCAATTAGTACCCGGAGGCTACTCGACGGTGCCATTGGTGGAGTGAGACCCGAGGGTTGTGTCCTTCGCTGGTCGGTGCAGGTTTTTGAAAGTGTGTGTGAGCCAGAGACACTCTCGTGGTGCCTGTCCAAATAACCTATAGGATGTACCCCGTATGGTACAGTACCCGCTCAGCTGAGTAAAGTGCAGGTTGTGAACGGCATGTGTACCCAATCATTATGACCATCACTTTTGCTTCAAATCAGTAGGACAATTCGCGCCCCAAATTAAATACGACCAACACTCCTTACCCCAAAATGAAAGGAACACTGAGTGCGCAAATTCCGCGAATTTTCAACCCTGATAAAGTGAAATTTCTTGAAATCTCGAACTGACCAACGCGGAAATTGCGGAGGAGGCACCAGGGAATGCTAGGTAGAAGTTGGGAACAATCGTAAAACAAGCACGCAAAATACGAGCTAATAATGCAAAACTGTCACACCGACGTCGGCCCTTTCTGGCTGCCGGGCTCCGACCCGGAGCTGCCCACGGAAGGACGCGTCCGCTCGCTGCTCAACCGGCGTAAAGCTACAAGTACACATTATACTTCCACATACATGTTTATTACTCAGCAACTGCAACGAGCGTGTCTCCGTCTCCACTCGCGCTTCATCTTCAAGTAAAACGCGGACTGCGCAGCATTGCAACGTGAATTTTTGCATGTGGCTTTTGCTTGGTGTGTGTGTGTGTGTGTGCATGTTGCAGTCAAGCTTTTTTTTTTTTTTTTTTTTTTAAATAAATGTACGCGTAAGTTAGTGGTAGTGTCGCTTGAAGTTTCCCGTGATTTCCCATTTTGATCTCCCACTCTCACGTTTGACCAGCTCGGTGCAGTTCGTCGCTCTCGTATCTGTTCCACTCTCGCAATTGCGATTTCGAACATTAATTTTATTTTGAAGCTTACAAAAATAAATAATAAAACGGTGGGTGGATTGATGAAATCCCACATGATTCACTGAGTTCACGCACAAGTGGGACTCTGTGCATGTTTACACTGTACCAAGAGGCAGTATCATGCATGTGCTTTGGGTATATGTGCTTTGAGTGTATGTGCTTTAGGCGGCCGCCCCGCCATGACCTTCAACGTTCGTGCCAAATCATTTATTCTTCGTTTCTGTGCATCTTGGTGGGGCCGAAAATCTGGAAATCTGGAAATATGAAAATATGAAAATATAAAAATATAAAAATCTGAAAATCCGAAGACGCATGCGCAATCCTAGCGGCATCAACACAGATGGTTACCGTGTACAGCCTTGATAAACAGAACCGAGAGTCATACGGGGATTATATCGAAGCCGCGTCTACAGTCAATGATATAGCACATGCCTGCAAATCCACCCAAACGTCAGCATTTGCTCACGCACAACATCATAATCCTAGCGTAAAATCCTACATGCGGAACCAGTGTGGCGTACAACAGCCGAGGCGCCGATCGGGATTTTGCGCATAGCGGACTCGACCATCTGTAGTAACTCGACCATCTGTAGTAGTAGGCGGTGCGAAATGGGAGTACACGAGGGGGCGTCGCTTCGTATAGTGTACGAAGTACCGAAATAGTGCGTGAAATGAAAACGCGCAGTTGGCAGACATTTCTTTACGAATTCGAGCGGTTAGTTATGGATTTCCATGGAGTCATTCGGTTGCATAAAGTCTAATGATTCTGCTTTTTTATTCAAGTGGAAGTGCATGTTACAGTTGCCTCTTCGATTTGTACATTATATTACTGCACTGTCTATAGTTACTTTGCCATTTTACAGGCAAGCGCAGATACGCCCCAGGTATACACAACGTAAATGAATGAGCGTTTCTGACGCAAGGGGCTGTACTGTCACGGTTGATGTTGAAGTTTCCGGTTGATAAAACAGAACTTAAATAACTCTATAAAGAGTGTCAAAAATGCAAAAAATGCGTGAGATCGACAGCACCAAAAGAAAAAAAAAGGCTATGGAATGCAACTACAATTTGGTGTGGACGTTTTCCAAGTCAGATCGTCCAGCAAGTGATGACTCGCCTGCGTCGGCGGTGTCGAGGCTACTGACAGCGCCAAGTCGGTACCGAGATAGATACAAAAGGTGAATTTTCCACCATTTCGGACCAGATTATCTTGGAAATATCGGTTTGGCTTTTCTTACACATTGCCAGTGCAGCCAACCAAAGCGCAGAATGTCCTTTTTGACGAGAGGATATCAGCCAATGCTTTTCTGAAGTGCAGCGCTGTGCATTGGTCATGAGTACGCGAGTACACAACCTCCGGTAATAGGATCGAAACAGAGGTGTGTTCAATTTTTTGTTGTTGTTGTTGCTCGTGCCGTCATTTTACACGCCCAGCTGCAGCTCAGCAGCAAGATACAGCATATAACAGCACCACACCAGCAATCGATGGGGGCCAGTTCCCCGCAGTTTCTCACAGCTACATGCCGGAAATCCATACAGCCACCAGCGTTCAGTCGTTCACCCATTTTGATCTACCTTTTCGCATAAATCTTCCTCCAAAGACACGTTTCCAGCCTGCGCAAAATACTGGCAGGCACGCACTGCATCGTCGTGATACTGTACGGTTCACACAGCGCAGCACAGTAATGCACAGATCCATTTCGCCTACATCACAAGTCGCAGTTTGTTGAAAGCGGTGGCGACAACCAGACACTGCCTGCTTTGGATCGCGTGGATGATGGCTCGACTGTCTGTCGTCATGGGATTTTGTATGAAGTTTTGTATGGAGCGTCAAGCAGTGTCTGCCAGCTGGCGCAATACCGGCACTAAAGCCAGGGCACCTAATGCCCGGCTACCAATGCCCGGCTACCGAACCACCACACGGACTGGCACCAAGAGTATCTTGTGCGTTGTATGACTGACAAGAGCGGGGGTGCCCCAGCTGGTTCGTGGGTAGTAGGGTTCCGGCTCGTCTCTTTCCCCGTGCGTGAGTGTGTTTTTCATAATAAAAAGAACCACTCCCCTCCCCTTCCGCCCCCTGTCGCTCTTTCACCCACCCGCGTCCTTTTGTTTGTCGGGTTGTGTCTTGAGTTCAGTATGAGACTGGGACAGCACGGGCGAAAAATCAAACGACTGACCGTGTTGCGTGCGGACGAACCTAAACCCCGACCAACCTGTCAAAACTCTCGAAAGAAACACACGCCATTGTACTGTACAGTACTGTATTATCTGCTGCTGCGCTGTGCCGCGTCGCCAAAAGGTTTGCTGGTTTGTTTATCTCCAAAACCACTAGAAGCACCAGGCACTTGCCCCAGTTCCTGCCCTGCCATTCAGCAACTTCACCCCTACCACCGAGCGTGTATATTTTTGGCAGCGGCGCCAGCGCGGACAGGAGCACTGACCGCGACGAGGGTACCGAGCGCGCACTGCTTATTCCAAGACTGGCACTGTGCGCGAGAGCGTGCAACTGCAAGCGACTGCTCTGCTCTCAGGCGAGCAGCAACACTGACATCCTCCACGTCGCGAGTGCACCTATCGATCGGCTGCGCCGCGTCATTCCACCCAGCGCGTGCGACCTCCGGAGCCGTTGGGCATTTCCAGGTTTTCGAGTGGCGCGATAAGATTCAGGTACGCCTCGCTCTCTTATCCTGTTTGGTGGTCCAGCAGCGGATTGTCGATCGATCCGTCGTGTCGCTGGAGGGAGTGGATGAACGCTCGCCGTGCGCCGCGGCGGGTGACAATGCCAACCGCAGCCGCCTGGGCTCGTGTCATTCATGGCGCGAACCTAATGGCTGCGTCGGCTGCGTCCCCCCGACGCTTTGCGCGGCGCTTGGCCATCCATTCTTGCACGCCGCGCCCATCTCGGCGCCTCGTTACAGGCGCACAGTATGGAACTGGGTTGCTAACATTATGTCTGTGTGTTTTGCTGTACTGTGTGTTTTGTGTGCCGCGGCGTGCCTCATTCTGAATCTTATTGTTCTCTGGCTGTCGGGTTCGATTTTCTGTATTGTGTTTACCTTATTGTACCTCCATTCAGTCCCGCACACTTGGCCAGCCCAACAGGAAATCGAAGAACAAGACGGGAAATCCCTCACCACCAAGCGGCAACTGAGAATCCCCCGCCGTCTTATTTCCGCTTATTTGCCGTTCTTCTACCACCTCCAAGCATCAAGAAAGGCGGTCGAGGAAGGCGAATGGGCTGCCAGCAGTCCAAGAAGGTGCTCGAGGTGATCCGCCCCAGCCAGGACGCGGACGGCGGCGTCGTGTGCCAGCGCCTGAGCCTGAACCAGCTGCTGCTGCAGGCGTCCAGCAAGCTCGAGGGCGGCGACAATATGGCCGCCACGAGCGGCAGCGCGCACCGCGACGTGTTCAGCATCTTCAACGAGCGCGGCATGATGCTCGAGGTGCAGCAGGAGCAGAGCGAGCTATCCATGCGCCCGCGCGGCGCGCGGACCTCGGCGGGCCACAACGCGTCGCCGAGCTGCTCCCCGCTGAGCCCCACGGGCAGCGTCTTCTCGACCGCCACGACCGCCAGCGAGACGGAGCGCACGCTCGTGCTGCACCGGCCGACCGACCAGTTCATCGCGCAGCTGCGGCTCAGTTACGGCGCGTATTCGGACAAGGGCGTCCGTAAGGCCAACGAGGACCGCGAGGTGTGCGTCATGGAGCGCGTGCACGACGACGTGGTCGCCTTTTTCGGGCTCTACGACGGCCACGGCGGGTCCCAAGTGGCCGACTTTCTGGCCGAGAACCTGCACACGACTGTATTTGACCGCATGCGCAACGCGCCGGACTCGAACGACGCGCTGGCCGCGAGCGTCGAGGAAGCCTTTGCCGCCACGGACGAGGAGATCTTCGCGCGTGAAATGCCGAGCGGGTCCACGGCCGTGTCGGTGGTTGTGCGTGGCACGTGCGCGCTCATCGCGTCGGTCGGCGACTCGCAGGCTGTGCTGTCGACTAGCGGCAGGGCCACGGACATGTGTGTGGCGCACACGCCGATGCTGTCGAGCGAACGCGAGCGAATCCTTAAGGCCAAGGGCAACATCTCCAAGGGCCGCATCTACGGCATGCTGGGCGTCTCGCGCGCCTTTGGCGACAACGACTTCAAGACGGCTCGGGGCGAGTTCAGCAGCCGCTTCAACGGCGACCTCGTGATCGCGACGCCGGATGTGGTGGAGCACGACATTTCGCCGCAAGACGAGTTCATCGTGCTGGGCTGCGACGGGCTGTTCGAGGTCATGGAACCGCAGCAAGTGGTCGACTACGTCCGCACCAAGCTTGAGCTCCACGGAGACGTACAGCACGCGTGCGAGGAGCTGGTGTCGCACGCGATCAACATGGGCTCGACTGACAACGTGAGCGCCATCATTGTGTGCTTCAACCAAGACCCTGCACCTCCGATGTCGCTCCTGGAAGCCGTCTCGGCAGCTTCTGCCGCTCCTCTTAGCGGCGTGACGGTCGATTTGGACGCGCGCGTGGCGCCGTCCGGCGACCTGGACGTCGAGAACCATGACTCAAGCGCCGCCCCTACGACGCTGCTGTGCCCTCCGTCGCCCGTTCGAGTGGACGAAGCGAGATGATGAGGCACTTCAGCGCGTCATGACCCATTTCTTCAAGCTACCCAAGATACAAGTTCCCTTCTATTCCGTCCCGGCGTTGCCGATCAAGAGGAGGAAGTAAAGGCCCGCGCTTGACCGCCATCGACACATGTACAATAGCGGCGGTCAAGCGTGGGGCGCTTCGGCTTCGCGATGACTCGCCGCGTGGAGTCTCGGAGCCCTTCAATCGTCCAAGACTCGACCCGGACGTATTCATGAACGACATTTCCACATTATTTTCAAGTCGCGCTTTCTCTATAAGCTGCGAGCGACGAGAGCCACGCGAGACGACCAGAAGCGGGAAGCAGCGCTCGTTGTATTAGAATCGAGCTTCCCTTCTCGCCGTCCGCGGTCCGGCCCTCGCGTCCCAGTAATATTACCCGCTCCCGTCAGCATGACCAACCTCCAAGACTTCGCGAGCCTCCCGCCCCTCGACCGGCGGAGAGACTCGCTCCCCCCTCGTCGTTTGATTCCCGCGACTTGACACGCGCAAATACGATAGGCTTATTATTTACGAGTGCGCGCGGCGCCGGCTGCCTCTATTATTTTCGTAGACCTCAGATTCCTCCCTGCATGACCTCGCCTGCATGTCGACGCCAGTGCTGCGCCGCCTTCGGGAGGTGGCCATGCGTCTTATAATAATTATTTCCTATTTACTCGATCCCATCATGCGTCCATGAGTGCTAGCGTTCGTCCATCATGCGCCTCATGACTATCCACACAGAGCGTCACCACCCCGCTCCATGACGTTCGGGCGCAAGTCGGCGCTGCTTTGTTGCGGTGATGAGCCCTGCGACACCATGGACAGCACATTCTTCAACCTGCACATCCGTGAAGGCGGCGGCAGATTTGCGCCGCCGCTGATGCTCCTCCCGCGCTGATCAAGCGTCTCAGCTGATCGAACGACCAGACAACATGACAGATGAGCATGTCGATTACACCCGTGTCGACAATCCACGCGAGGTCTCCTCTCCTATATCAGAGCAGTATACACTCCCTCTGCCGGTCATCAGCACCATCGCGCATGATGCGCATGATGTGCTTCCGCTCTGTTTCTGGTGTACTCGGCGAACTGTATGAAGCGACATGCAGGAGATGAACGAGAGGCGCTAGTTGCCGTCCGCGGATGCTGCCGCCGCCGCGTCTGCGGAGGGCGCGGCAACCGGTGCCATCGCCTCCTCGCGCCGGCGCTTGCGGTCCGCCATTTTCTGCTTGCGCTCGCCGACCGAGTCGCCCGTGTTGCGCGTGAGCAGCGGCAGGATCTTGCGCTTGCTGGCCAGCGGCAGCAGCGGGCAGACCTCCTTCCACGCGAGCGCCTTGCGGTCCAGCAGGCCGCGCTCCTGCATGAGCTGCTCCAGCTTGGGCGAGTAGTGGTCCAGCTCGCGCACCACGTCCTTGGGCGCGACCGTCAAGTTCTCAAGCACGTCTAGGTGGCTGCGCGCGATGGCGGCCCGTACTGAGTGGCGCTCCCACGAGTCCTTGAGCTGATCGCACACCTGCATCAATGCCAGCGGCGAGTACCTGCAGATAGATATACGAGCGGTGAGATGGCAGTCGTGAGAGAGATCGACTTGTGCGAGACAACGCACTCGAAGGTGACGTTGTCGAACTTGCAGTCGTGCAGCACGAGCGGCAGGTCGGACGCCATGTCGTACTGCGGCTTGCGCGGCGTCTGCGCGATGTCCAGCAGCCGGGAAATGACCTCGGGTTCCTCCTTGCCCTCGCCGATCATGAACAGCACGTGCACCATGCACCGCACCTGGTGCCACAGGAACGCGTGCCCGCAAATCTGTAGCATCAGTCATAGTGGAAGGCGCAATGCTAGTGTCAGTGAGGTGTTGCTAGTAGCATGGACGAACAATTAAGAATGTAGCTCACCTCGAAGCGGAACATTTGGTGGGTGGGGTCGCATGCCTCGCTGGTCTCGCACGGGACGATCTCGAACGACTTGATCTCGCGCTCGAACGTGTGGCAGTTCGGGTCGATGCGGCAAAAGTTGCGGTAGTCGTGCGGCCCCACGAGCAGCTTGGCCGCCTCGCGCATCTTGTCGATGTCGAGCTGGTTCTTGACGAAGAAGTACCGGTACACGCGTCCGCGGCAGTCGAAGCGCGCGCAGAACTCTGGGGCGCACGACACGACCGAGTAGACGCGGATCTCGGGCGGCAGCGACCGATTGATGTGCGTCGGGTAGTCGATCTCCGTGAGGATTTTGATCTCGCCAGACGGCAGCTCAACGCGGAACTTGTCGCCCGCGCGCACCTCGTCGATGGACGCCACGTCCAGCAGCTTGGCGTTCGCCGGCAGGTTGGAGCGCACGCGCACGCCGATGACCTGGCCGAAGGCACTCACGCCGCGGTCCGTGCGTCCACAGCGCGAGTAGCCGCAGCTGTCAATGTCAGCGATGAGCTTGGTGCGCACGAGCGCGTCGAAAAGGAAGCGCTCGACCGTGTCGTCCATGTGGTCCTGGCGCGCAAAGCCCGCGTACTTCTCGCCGTCGTACAGGAACTTGACGGCCACCGTGCGCGACACGTAGTTCTCCATGCGGAACTCGCGCGGCTTGTTCTTTTTGGGCGGCTGCCACTTCTTCTGCGTCGGCTTGAGCGCCTCGCCTTGCTGCTGCTGTTGCTGCTCCTGCTCAAGCTTCTCTCGGTAACCAACGGGGTCCCGCATGACCTTGGCGATCGCGTTATTCACCACCTCTGCCATAGGAGAACGCGTACAAAAACCTGCGTTAGATGCTGGCATGCATCAGCATTATTCGACATGAGCAACAGCACGCACTCTGGCCGACGGTGCTGCGGATCTCGTGCAGGATCGCCAGCAAATGGGACACGTCCACATCCGCGGTCTCCAGCGCCTGAAGATCCGTCGCATGCTGAGGCGTAGAGGCAGCAAGCGCGGCGGCCTGAGGAGCCGCAAAGTCCGCGGCGTCTTCCGCTTGCGCAGCCATCGTCTTGAGCCGCTTTGACATTGCGCCCGTGCGTCTGGAACTGGTTGGCGGGTCCATTCGGGTTATACCCGTTATATTCCATAATTTTAACCATGTAAATCGATATAGTGGCGTGTCATTATAGTTAGAAATGGCTTCATTTCTGCCGGGTTAGAGCTCCCCCTCCGCTTGACCGCGTTGCATTTGGTCCGACGTATTTGAGACAGCGACACTAGCGTCCACGTACGCGTTCGGGTGCTGGACGACCAGGTTGCTGGCTACAGACGACGCTGAGTGGGTCTGAGCCATCGCCTGCGCGTACGAGACGTGGTGTGTCGATTCAAAGAGCGCGCGGCATGCGGACTGGTGATGCCCACTCGCCGCTTCAGTCGTCACCTGAGAAGCAGCGTGCGACGATAATCCGCATCTACCCAGCTCATGTCGCAGCGTCTCGCTGTCCCAGTGCTTGAACGGACAGCCATGGTACTGCCCGTGCCGCGGAGCTAGGCCGCTGAGGATCTGATGGCAGTCGAGCGGCGCGTAGTCCTTACGTGAGCCCTCGAGGCCGTAGCTATGGCGGATGTGGTACGCGTACTCCCTGTCGAACTTGCCGGCCGGGATCACCTTGGTGAACTCGGACCGGAATAACAGGATGCTCTCCTGGACAGACAGCCCGAGGCCCTTCAGGAACATGCGGTACTGCACGCGGCCGTCGTACTTGAGGTGGTGGTTCTCGCGAAACTTGCGGTGCAGGTGCAGCATGCAGAGCGGGAAGTGCGTCTCGGAGGCGCTGTCGATCTCGTTGAGCTTGATGCGCGCACGGACACCGGAGCCGCTTCCACTCTTGGACCCTTGCCGCACCAGTTCCAGCTGCCACGAGGCAATGACTCTACCAAGAACGGGACCGAGTCGCGCAGATTCGTCACCGCTCATCGTCAGCAACGAGCGACTCAGTACGTTCATCTGCCGCAGCAGCATCGCCTTGAAGTGGTGAACCGCGACGTGGCGCATGTCTTCCGCCGGCACCAAGCAGAACCCGCGGCACATCTCAACTTGTCGGTGCCTCACGAGGCGCACAGCGTGCTCGAATGGAACGCGGTACCGATCAGGCAACCGTTGCGGCTCCTTGCGCGGTCCCCGATGAAACCCAGTCCAGTCACTAAACTCACCTTCGCTTTGCGAGTCGGCATCGGCGT
The DNA here is from genome assembly GCA_023334395.1 of Phytopythium sindhum. Classification (NCBI taxonomy): domain Eukaryota; phylum Oomycota; class Peronosporomycetes; order Pythiales; family Pythiaceae; genus Phytopythium; species Phytopythium sindhum. The sequence goes on along the minus strand of JAASGW010000648.1, from coordinate 2,836 downwards.
CTTCCTTGGCGTGCTCGCCCTCGTACTCAACGCCAAGTCTAGACAGTACCGCTACCGTTTGCTGGGCTTCAGTTAGTGATAGACGCAGCGTGAACAGTAGTGCCTCCGCGTCGATCAGCCACTGCCGGTCGGTTCCTTGTGCCCTGCCAAGTTGCGCAACGCATATCATGGCGAGTCAGAAAACTCGGTCTGATGCTCATCAGGCAGACATCTCGATACCAGCTGAAGTTATCGACATACTTACAAAAGGCGAGCCGTAAAGCGTAGTGGGAGATCACATCGAGCCGCGCGTCGCCGGCCGCGAGCTGCTGATAGAAGGCATTTTCCTTGATCGGTGTCGGTACTGAAGCACCCCGTCGCCCTCGCCAAGCTTGTCCACCAAGCGAGGACAGCAGCACCAGCAACGATGCTCGGTCGCGGGCGCTGTGCTCCAGCTCATCAAGCGCGATCGCAAACGTCGGCGCGCTCAGATACAGCGGGACGGGAGCGACGTGAACGCGAGCATGCGCATTCATCTTGGGTCGCATAACCAACAACAGCAGCTTTGTCTGGTCGGCGGGTTACATATGGTTATTAAAATGGGTTACACGACATCTGGTTACTGGAGTTACAACGAAAACCATTGTGCTGTAACTCAAGTAACCATTGAAACCGATTCGTAACCTTATGTAACACGCCGATCTCAAAGCTGTTCGTAACATGAGGTTACAAGGTACACATAAAGGTTACGTGGGATACGTCAGTGTAATATGACCTAGGAGTAACCGATTTCTAGGATGGGCAACTCTGCACATGATTGGCTAACAGTAAACAGAAATTTGTTTCAGGTGTATAACTTGGAATGCTTACTGCGGAACCCAAAATAAAAGTACGCACCTGTCAGGCCCGCTGGCACCACTACTTAATACATCTACTCAAAATTATCATTTTAACTCATATATTCGAATATACACGTTTTCACAAGCATCCACAGGCTAATAGAATGACAAATAGTGCAGGATATCAGGTTTCAGAGGCAATGCTCCCTCCAGTCACTCGTGTCTCCTTCCCGCGTTTTTCGTTCCGTTGATGCGCATCACGAGCTCTTCGTCCGTCGACCATCGCATTCACTGCGGACCGAATCAGCCTTGAGCTGTAGCGAGCGGGCCGTGGCCTGCGCCTCCCTCTTGCCCGCTCTCTCATTCAGCAACTCGCACATCGACTCACGAAACGTCATCGATGATTGACCTTCCCGTGATCGACCTCAAGCACTACAAGGCCACGGGCGACCCGGCCGACTGCGCCGAGGCGGCCGAGTCGCTACACAAGTACGGCGTGCTCTGCGTCCGCGACGAGGTGCGCTGGTTGCTCGTTTGTCGCGTGACGATATATTGCCGCTAGTACTGACGCTTCTCCGTGTACCGATTGATGGGCAGCGCGCGGCGGACTCGGACAACGCGACGTTCATCGACATGATGGAGCGGTACTTCGAGTCGACGGACTTTGTGGAGGACGCACGCCCGGAGCTGCACTACCAGGTGGGCGTGACACCCGAGCTCAAGGAGCGCGCGCGCGACCATTGCGCGCGGGCCCAGCATCTTGAGCCGCGCCACGCGCCCGTGACGCTGTGCCCGCCCGAGGCGGACAAGAAGAGCCGCTTCTTCTGGCGCGTGGGCGAGCGGCCCAAGAACACCAAGTTCGAGGAGCTGAACGCCGAGCCCGTGGTGCCCAAGAACTTCCCCGAGTGGGAGTCCGTCATGAACATGTGGGGCGGCAAGATGCTGGACGCCATCACGGACCTCGTGGAGATCGTGGCGGTCGGCCTGGGCCTCGAGAAGGACGTGCTCGTCAAGCGTATCCAGAACGGCCCGCACCTGCTCGCGCCCACCGGAAGCAACTTCAACGTCTACGACCGGCTCAACGACGTGCTTGCCGGCTACCACTACGGTTCGTTCCGCTTGTTGTATTGCGGAGAGCGGCTGAGGGAACTAACCTCGGGTACTTTCCATACAGACCTGAACCTGCTGACGATCCACGGCAAGTCGCGCTTCCCGGGGCTTTACATCTGGCTGCGTGACGGCACGCGCACGGCCGTCAAGATCCCGGACGGATGCCTGCTCGTCCAGGTACAGTGCATTGCTGATCAGTGATAACTCGAAGTCCGTTAGAACCAGCAGCACCTGACGCTCTATGAACCAACGTGACTGATGCAGGCCGGCAAACAGATGGAGTACCTGACGGGCGGCTACGTGGAGGCGGGCTTCCACGAGGTCATCGTGGCCGAGCCGACGCTCGAGACGATCGCCAAGCGCAAGGCCGAGGGCAAGAGTCTCTGGCGCGTGTCCTCGACGCTCTTCTCGCACACGGCGTCCGACCAGACGCTGGAGCCGCTCGGCCGCTTCGCGACGCCCGAATCCGTGGCCAAGTACCCGCCCATCCTCGCGGGTGAGCAGGTACTCCAGGAGCTCGCCCAGATCGAGCTCGGCACCGGCTTCACGCTGCACCGCGACTAACTGTCAGACAACGACGCTCGGTCGCGGGCGCTGTGCTTCAGCTCATCTAGCGCGATCGCAAACGTCGGCGCGCTCAGGTACAGCGGGATGGGAGCGTCGTGGACGCGACCATGGTCGTCCATCTTGGGTCGCGTAGCCAGCAAAGTTGCAATTTTGGCCGGGCTACAAAAAGGTACCGTGGTTACGGTTACCATGTGCCAAGGTACAGTGCTGGCCAAAACTATAAGAAAATGGTGTTTTGATTAATTGCTTAGCCAACAGGAGGTCTGGAAAGCTGAAACTTCGTCAAATAGCTATTCTAAACGCGATAAACACAGTGGTGCCATTTTTTTCCGCGTTCGATT
>JAASGW010000647.1:0-17075 GCA_023334395.1 Phytopythium sindhum | reverse complement strand
CGATTTGCGCTAAAGCTAAAACCCTTCTTTTATTGTAAATCTGTACGTTATTCGTACAGATTAACATTAAAGAGTTTCGCTTCCTCATACAGCGCACCTGTGTAAGCCTAAATAACCGGGTGTAAAGCTCGCCCGGTTACAGGCATCCCCTGAGCGATCTAACGATCAGCCTTCATGATCACCCTAGCGATCACCCTAGCGATCAGCGTCACTAAAGGGTCACTAATCTGGGCCTTCTGATCCCGATCTGATCGCAGGACACGGGCTGGCATACCGTACGCCTTCTGGTTTTCTTCGCTTTTCCCGATCTGCTTCACTGCACGAGCCTCACACCTGCTGGTTGCTGTGCTACAGTGAATAGAAGTCGAGAGTGCTACGTTCCACCGCCTACTGTTCGCGATGCCAATGTGCCGGCCATACCAATCGCCAGAGCCAAGCCCCCGCAGGGCTTCATGGCAAGTTCCTTCGTGCTCAACGGCCTCACTCTGAATTATCCACTGTCACACGCAGCCCGAATACTCCATAACGCGGTTCCTTTATTCTTGCCGAAGGAGTGTCTCCGATCAGCGATCGGGTAGGTCCTGCGTCACACAGGCTGTGCGGCTGGTGAACGGATTCGCATTGATCTGTTTCTTACAGTACGGTTGCTGATTCCCATTTGCGACACGTACTTTTAGTGGCGTATTCCCAGTACTAAAAATCAAGCACTCATTTCCTATCTCGATCGTAAACAGCACAAATTAGCCATATAAAACTACCGTTTTGGATATTTTATCCATTAAACATACACAAAGTATGTTCAGCAAATGAATCGGAAATTGTATTATAATGTATCGATGTTGCAGATATTGTAAGAAATGCATTTTCATGCAATATTTTTTTACGAATATTTACACATGGATAATGAAAATATCCAGGTTTATCTGAGAATGTCACAAAATATAAAGCGTGTTGGTGATGCAGCTGGTTGGTCGTCCACTGCAACGTGATCAACACCTCTCCAATAATAAAACCAAGTCAAATCGCGACTAGTAACTTCAATGCGGCAACATACCCATAGATGCAGGGTGGATCTTGACTCCTAACCTATCCCAGCGCAGAGAGCTGCTCCGATCTCTGATCAGCCCTAGTGCCGAACATGGCTGCCATCATGATGGGAATCCCATTGGGATGCATGCCACGCAGCAGCCTCAGCATCGGCCTCATTACCGAACTATCCGCCTCGAGCCCACTCGAGCCCACCAAGACCAAGCAGACCGACCGTTGATCATGTTCGGAGGCCATCACCACCACTCGCCGCCTCCGCCGCACCACTACCACGGCCCGCCTCCGCACCGCCATCACCCGTGAGCGGAAGAAGCGGAAGGAGGATCGCCGTAGAATGTGGGCGTGTGAGCTTCAACGAGAACCCGAACAGGCGAAGGCGAGCGTCGCGAGATAGCCTGAAAATGTAATAGAAACAAGAGTGATCAATGTCAGCGCAGAGCGCACCGTGGTTGTTGCTGGAGTCTCTGGTTGCTTGGTGCCCCAGCTGTCGAAAGTCAAAGAACGGAACAGACGCGTGACTCCGAACACGTCCAGGTACAAAGGCGCTCGCTCCTTTATTCACAGCTCACTCGATCTATGCACGTCGCAACCCGCTTCTGCGCACTCCTTCCCACTGCACTCACGCACTCCGAAATAGCACATGACATGCACAACACGACTCGCCCCGACAGGGAGCTTCAGCCCTGGTGGTGTCGGTTCTCGAGCTCCTGCAGCTGGCGGCGCAGCATCTTGCCGGTCGGGCTCTTGGGGATCGCGTCAATGAACTCCACCGCGCGCACCTTCTTGTACGGGGCGACGCGGTCGGCCACGAACTCGAGCACCTGCTCCTCCGTCAGGCCGTGGCCCTCGTCGTTGTTCTTGCGCACCACGTACGCCTTCGGGATCTCCTCTCCGTCGGCATTCTGGCCACGCACGCAGCAAGAGTCCGCGATTCCAGGATGATGGTTCAGCACGTCCTCGAGCTCGGCGGGCGCCACCTGGTGGCCCTTGTACTTGATGAGCTCCTTGGCGCGGTCTACGACGAACACGAAGCCGTCCTCGTCGATGTAGCCGATGTCGCCCGTACGCAGGAAGCCGTCCTCCGTGAACACACTCTTGTTGGCGTCCTCGTTGTTGACGTAGCCCAACATGACCTGCGGCCCGCGGAACATCAACTCGCCGTGCTTCTTGGCGGGGAGATCCACATCGTCGACAACGCAGCGAACGCGCAGTTCCGTGTTGGGCACAAGGCGGCCGACGCTTCCCTGTGAATGCCAAAGCAGACATAGGCCGAAGAGTCAGTCGACTAACATACCTCACAGCAACGACAAGATCGTGAGGACGCACAGGTTTCCGTAGCTCGTCCTCGCCATAGTTGACCGCCGGAGAGAGCTCCGTCATGCCGTAAATCTGCTTCACGTGCAGTCCGAGGCGCTGGCGCACCAGCTTCTCGACCTGCTCGCCCATAGGAGCCCCGCCGGAGACTACGAACTCGGTGGCTGATAAGTCGTACTTGCTCACGAGAGGGTTATGCGCAAGGAAGAGCACAGCCGGCGGCGCGATGTGTGCGGTTCGGATCTATAGTAACCAGAATTTTCAGTACGCATGTCATTCTGGCAACAAGACAGGGTGAATATGGATGCCAGACGTACCCGGTAGTCAGAGAGCGTGCTGAGGAACGTCTCGGGCTGGAAGCGGGGCAGAGTCACGATCGCCTTGCCCTGGTAGATGGACAGGTGCAGCAACATCATGCCGTAGATGTGGTAGAAAGGCACCAGTCCGAGCGAATACGTGCCGAGCTTCTCAACGGACCCGACTTGCAGCGCGTTCGCCAGCATGTTGCGCGCGCTCAGCGCCACTCCCTAACGTTAACAGCAACTGTGAGCATCGAGCTCTCGGCACATGCAACTGTGCCGCAAGTATTGTACCTTAGGGATGCCTGTTGTGCCGCTCGAGAAGGGCAGCATCGCCTTGTGCTGTGGATCGAACGGTTCGTAAGTGAAGTCGTTCACGTTGTGCTTCGCCGCAATCTCACTGCAGCAAGAGGCGCACATGTCAGTCAGTTATTTATCTCCAAGAGATTTGATCCCTTCAAACGACAACGAGACGTACTTGAGGTCCTGAAGGTGGTCATTGGGCGAGCCCTTGCCAATGGTGTAGACGTAGCGTTTGTCAACGCCCGCCGTCGTGGCCGCCTCGAGCGCCGTGTCCTTCAGCTCGTGGTGCGTGATCAGGTAGTTAGCCTGCGCAGAGGAACATTCAGAGATCTCCATCAGTTTCCAAGTCAATTGACAGACTTTATGACTGGGTCTCTCACCTTGGCCTGCGCGAGCTGGAGCGCCAGCTCGTTCGGGAGCAGCATGGGCGACGCCGGCGAGCACACGGCGCCCAGCGACGTCAGCGCTGTCCTCATCACAGATAACAAGAGCGTCAACACTCTGTCTGTATCATTTGAAAGCGCCTTCAGCGTCACGTACCGAGCACCACCATGGGGTAGTCGAGACAATTGAACGAGTGCAGCACGACCGCCTGTCGTCAGGACAAACACACGCATCAGTCACGATCGTCTCGCATGCCTCACCAAACTGCTACAGTGGACTCACGTCTCCCTTGCGCACGCCGTCGCGGGCGAGCGCCACGGCCATGCGCTTTGCGCCCTCGTGTAGCTCGCTGAACGTGAGCGCCTCGTGCGTGACGCCGCAGACGAACGCGGGTTTGTCGGGCTGCTCCGCCGCCTGCTTCTCCATGACCTCCCAGATCGTCACGTTCGGGATCTCGATGTCCTCGTGCGGCGACGTGTGCACGATCGTCGAGAAGGCGGCGCCCGCGCGCCGGAAGCGGCCGGCGGCGGACGCGACAGCACCACTCAAGGCCTTCAGCCGCAGCGCGCGCTGCGAGGACGCGAGGGTAGGAGATAGCAAGCGCCGCGCGAACATGGCTGGTTCTTCTGGTTGGTCGGGAGGCTCTTGGGCGGCCGTGCGCAAGTTAAACACTGAGCCCGAGCCGACAAGTGGTTTCGACTGGAGGCGAAAGGCCAGGAAAGTACGCGTATGCGATGGTGTAAGGACGCACACGGCTTTCGCCACGCGACCGCGGCAGGAGGAGGGGGATGGGGCTGCAGTGCACAGCATGAGGTGCACTCAAGCAGCGGTAGTCACGCAGGGAGGAGGGGCGGCCCGCTGGTCGGTCATCGGCGCCGCATCGCTGCGCGCTTGCGTGTCAGGCGAGGGCGCGGCCATTTCGAAGCGCCGGGTGGGAGTAGGGCGTTGAACCTCGGAATTGACGGTACCCTCGTGCCGTCTTTTTTCGTTTTCACTTGGTTTCAATATGGGGACTCGGCGTGGGTGGAAAAGAAGTTGGCGGAAGGACAAGTTCAACGTAGGTACAGTTGTATCCTCAGCGTGCGGGACCGTTTAACGATTTAATAGAGAGCGGTCTGGTATTAAGGGCAAGTTGAAGTTGGTGGTGCGCACCCTGTGAAAACCGATACTGTGGCCCTGGTCCGGTGTTGAACGGAAGTGGTGACGTCAACGTGCGTCAGCAGTGGACGATGGAGATAATGGAAACGATCTTCTCCTTGTCCTTCGCTCCCTACGACGCGAGGACGGAATGCTGGTGGATGCATGCATCTCTCTTCGCTAGCGCAGACCTGTGTCGTTGTTGCCATCGAAGCGGAGGTACTGCTCCCGTATATAATGCCGTCAAGCCAAGGCGCTGAATGCGTCTACACCTCGGCGCGGTGGCACAGCGCGGTGAGCAGCCGCTTGCGCTCGCGCTCGTAGAAGGCGAGCTCTTCCTGGACGCACTGCGCGTCTGCGCCGCTCGGGTTGGCTCGCAGGTCTCCGCGTAGCGCCTCGATGCGGCGCTTGGAGCCACTCAGGCGCTCCTCCATGAACTGGGTCTGCTGGATCTCGAACTGCAGCTTAGCGTTCGCGAGGTTCTGCGCCGCCAGCTTGTTCTTACTGCGCCAGAACTCGCGCTTGAGCTCGGCGACGCCCACTTCGTCGAGCGTCTGGGAGCCATCGGTCGTGTCCGAGACGGTTGCGCACTCGTTCACTCCAGTATCGGCGACGGTCTCCTCGATCTCTAGTGTGCTGCAGTCGTCGTCCGAGATGAGCACGAGTTCGTCCTCGCTGCCGCCAATGTCAAGACGGACATCGGCTACTGAAGCTTGCTCTCGATTCTCGCGACGACCAGCCGGTACTGGGGGTACGATCGGGTCGAACGTCCGGTAGAAGCTGCCGATGGTGGCGACGGCGACCAGAGGCAGACGCTTGCGGAGCTTGGACAGCAAACAGAGTAGCTCCTTCTTCCGCTCGCCCTCGTCTCTGGGCGGCAGGTTCGGCAGCTTGACGCCGTTGTACGCGGCGCACACTTGTTTCCACGCAGCGAAGAGTCCGTCCGGTGTGACGCGTTGCTGCAGGTACTCGAAGTCTCTGTCCAATTGTCCCATCATGGGCGGTGCCATCGTACTCGCGACCAGTTTCCAGAACTTCATGCCTTCGACCGACTGCTGCGGCCCGTACAGGTCGAAGGACGGGATCGTGACTGTGTCACTCAGCATCGACTTGTTCTTGATCAGTACGCGCTGGTACAGGTCGTGCAGCCGCGTCCAGAACTTGTCCGAGAAGAGCGTGTCAAGCATCCTGGTGCGCAATGAACGGAGAGTATCAGCGATACCAAAGGAGCACGTCGACACTCACCGCATGGCATCCTTACCGAATCGTCACGTTGCGCTCGGGTGGTTCGCCGGTGCGCTTCGCCGCCATCAGTTCCGGTCGGCCTCGATCCTGCCAATGTTTCCGCAGCAGGTCGATATATCCCTTCTTCGAGTCGTTCGCGCCCGGCCCCTGCCGCACGATCTTCAGCCTCAATCGGTGCACCTCCCTCCTCAGGTCCTTGGACAGGTACTGCTCCAGAGGTTCCTGCAGAGCGACGCTGGCTGGAGGCGATTTTGTCAGCGGAAGCGGCTGCGACAACGACGGAGGCGGAGGCGGCGGCGGGGGCGAAGGCGCCTGGCGCACGCTCGTGACAGCGCTCAACGGCCGCGCGAACCCGCCGCACGCGAAGAAGTTCCTGCCGGCGGCGCTCATCCGTACTCTCAGCCACTGGTCTCCCCGGTCTTGAGCCCCAGCCGATCGATTCAAAAATGACATCGTACGAAGTCGTGCGCGCGCATTTTCCCGCGCTTTTTGTGTCGAAGGCAACCTTTCGAGTCCCGATCCAAAAAGGAAACTTCAACTTACCCCGCTTTAGTGACGTATTCAGCCTCACACCTTTTGGTGATGAAATTCCCTCCATTGAGTGATATCAACACCAACCTTCAAGTCGACCATCAACATGATCATCAAACATGAAAACTTCACAAGGCGAAAGGGACTCTCGCCGATTGTTTTCTGTCGCTCATGCACGCGCGCTTATCGTCTCCATCTCGTCCTGCTTGTCTCTTTCTCTCTCATGACGCGCCCTGTCTCGCCTTCTGATTGAAAAACATAAACCTCTAGAACTGACTACCTCTCCTTTGGCAAAGAAGATCAAAGGTGAAAACTCTACCCAGGGAGAGCTGGACGGCGAGGGTGCCTCGACCCCAGCCAGAGCGGCAGCGGGCAATACCGCGCGCGCTCACGGTCGAAGATCGGGGCCGTCGTCCACGGCGTCAGTCCTGGTCGTCCAGCTCTCCAATAATTACTTCTACATGAACGCGTCCTCGTCAAAGTCGTCGTCGTCGTCGAACTCGTCGTCGTAGTCCATCTCCATGAAGTCCACCTTCCAGCGGAGGATGCCGCCGATGCCACCGAAGCCCTTGCAGAACTGCGAACCCTCCTGCGACTTGGCCGTCACGAACTCGAGCGTCGTACCGAACTGCTTGTAGTTGTTGGCGAACCACTCCACCAGCGGCACGCGCTCCACCGTCTCCAGCTTGGCGCCAGTCTCCGGGTCGACATAGTTGGACGCAACCGTCTCCTCCGCAGGCGAAAGGATCTTGTTGGTCTCCACGCCCGTCGTCTCGTTACGCAGCGTGACGCGGTGATGCGGCAGGTCCTCCCACAGAATGAGCGTCTCGACGGCACCGAGGTCCAGCGCCTTCATCGTGTCGCTCACACCGAAGCAGTACTTGCCAGAGTCCTGCGCGATCTCCTCCATGTACTTGACGATGAGCTTCTTCTCCTGCACGAACTTGACGTTCGCGAGCGTCTCGGCCGCGAGCTCGATCGCCTGGTTGAAGCCGTTCTCGCCACCGTACGACACGTCCACGACCTTGGCGACAATGTCGGCAAGACGTTTGTCGAACATGTCACTGCCGTTCAGCTCGTTCTTGAAATCGGCTGAACCGGCGAGCACGAGGTTCGAGATGTTGGGTTTGTCGTTCGTGATGAACATCTGCGTCGCGATCTCCGCCACCTTGCGCACGTAATTGTGACGCTTCTCCAAACGCAGACGCGCGAAACGCAGCGCGGACTGACCACCACGGCCGTGCTTCTTGGGCAGGTCGACCGAGAAGCGGTGGAGGATCTCGCGCGTGTTGCCCGCGACCGTACCGTAGAGCGCTCCGTTACCGTCCATGACGATGAAGCCGAAGCGGTCGTTGTCCTGCAGCAGCTCGCCCAGCGCCTCCGTGTGGAACTTGTTGTCGCACATGTAGAGCGACGTGTTGATGGGCTTGAACGGCTCGAAGTCAATGTTGACGCGCTTCTCCTTGCCCTCGTCCGTGATGATCGTGCCACAGTAGATGATCAGGCCGTTTGGCGGGCACCGGTTGTACAGCTTGAGGCGCTGCTGGGTCGACGTGATGGCGCCCAGGACTGATAGGCGGTTCACGCGTGACTTGATGTTGGACGCCGTGCCCATCTCGTCTGCCAGCATCTTGGACACGCGCGAGATCTGGTCCTTCGGCGGAATGATCAGCGAGATCATGCTCGTGCCGTTGCTACAATCAGGGAGGGGAACCAAAGGCGTGAGTCGACTGAAAAAGGACGGACAGGTCCATGATTCGCTTTGTTCACACGGAAACGTACCCACGCGCGGCCTGCAGCGACTTGATGAGCTTCTTCACTTTGAAGAGCTCGACCTGATCGTCGGCGGCGTTGGAGGCCATGGTGAACGCCTGGGGAGAACCGAAGGGGGGTGGAAGGGGGGGAGGGGGGAAGTCACGTTCTCTCGGCGTCGGAATTTTGCCTTTTGCCTTTTCGCAGCGCCACCACTCGCAGCCCCGACCGCGTGGGTGGTTTCGCTCAGTCCAGTCATGGAGAGAACTAAATATTACATAAAACGCTGATTTATCCTAGCCTATTTACACAAGACGTACAGATGCTTTAAGGTGTGCGCCGAATATTATCCAGTGAGAGCTCTTCTCAGCATTATTTTAAGCGAATGGGAGGGCGGTATTGTCGCAAGCGTAGGTAGCCACTATCATTAATTGCGAAAACAGCATTGAGCATCACTCAGATCGCGGGGGAACGTCACTCGTTTGGTGGGGTACATTACACCAAAGTGTACCTTTGTACCCATCGCTTCAGGTGTAGCGCGTTGCCGGGTCGACGCGGTGGTGGTCATGGGGCACGTCGCGCACGAGCAGGAGCGCGTGGGGGAGCACCTCCGCAATGGCCGAGAAGTTCTCGGTCACGGCCTTGGGCTTGCCGGGGAGCGTCACGACGAGCGTCTGCTTGCGGATGCCGGCCACGGGCCGCGACAGGATGCCCTTGGGCGTGAACCGCAGCGAGTTCTGCAGCATCACCATGACGAAGCCCGGGATCTTCTTGTCCAGCACAGCTTCAACCGCCTCGGTGGTCACGTCGCGAGGACTGAAGCCCGTGCCGCCGGACGTCAGGATCAAATCGACGGCATCCGAATCCGCCCAGCCCGTCACCGCGTCCTGGATCTGCTGCGTGTCGTCAGAGACGACCTTGATCGCGACCACGTCGATGCGCGCCTTGGAGTACTGCTGAAGCATATCCACCATCGCTGGCCCGCTGAGATCTGTCGACTTGCCGGCGGCCACACTGTCGCTGATCTGATGTACGAAACAACAAAACGGTTAACATTGGGACGCTGGCAGGGTTTGAGCACTACATTGCCAGTAGCCTACCGTCAGCAATCCCGCGCGGAACTTCTTTAAATTTGAACTGGCAGAGACCGCGGCACTGTGCTGGTGGTTTGTCGCTGATGGGGATGACACCTCAGCGGCGCTTCCGGCTACCGACGAACTGCGAGCGGCGTTCGCGATGGATTCGTCAAGCAGGAACGCCTCCACTTTGTCGCCGTCGCGGATCTCCGTTCCCGTCGGCAAGCTCAGCAACACGTTTGCATTGCGGCAACTGAAGGAATGACACGGTCACAGAACGTCAGCTTCTGGTCGGAGGACTCAATCACAGTGCTGCTGTCATCCTGGGATTCTTACCTAAGCAGGCGAGAGCTCATCTGAACGCCCGTGCTAGTGGCAACAAACTGCTGCGTCTTCAGATCCCACGACACTGTGGCTCGGTGGAACTCGGGGCGCTCAGTGTCCAGCTTCACCGGGTGCGTCAACACAGCATGCACTTTTGTGTGGTGGCACTGCGCCTCGGGAAGGCCGCGCAGCCGCTTTAGCGCCGGGTGCACAAGCAAATGGCACGTCGTGAACGAGCTGACGGGATTCCCGGGAAGAGCAAACGCAAGCTTCGCCTTGCCGTGGGAGTCCACCACCGTCGCAAACGTCGTTGGCTTCCCGGGCTTCATAAACAGACGGCCAAAGTGCACGGTACCCAGCTCCTCCAGTAGCGGCTTGATCAGATCGTACTCTCCCTGCAACGATAACGGGATGTGAGCATTTAGAGCTCCGTGCGAGGTATATCCTTGATTTATCGAGGCAACTTACCATGCTGACGCCCCCGCTAGTGATGAGAACGTCGACTTTCTCGAACGCAGCCTTCAGCGTGTCACGAAGTGCGTCCTTTTTGTCGCTGCAGATGCCCAAGTCAACCGCCTCCACTTCCCACTCGTCCAACAGTCCAAGCAACATCGGCCGATTACTGTCGCAGATCTTCCCCTGAGGAGTCGAGTTACTGAATGCTTCAACCAGCTCGCTGCCTGTCGAGAGCACTCCAACAATGGGCCGGCGGTGCGCTGTCACATGCGTCACACCCACCTGCGCCACATACCAGTCAGCCATCCTTCCTGGCAGTCAGCTACTGTTCTGGATAACAACAACTTACGGTGGCCATAAGCCCGATCTCAGCGGCTGTCACAAGCTCGTGGGCATTCACAAGCAGCTCTCCAGGCTGGATGTCCGACCCAATGGCTCGAATGTTTTGCCCTGGCTTGACGGCCTTCAGGATATTCACAGCTCGCTCACTCCCCGACGCCACGCGCTCGTCACCGTCCACGCTGCTAGTGTCTTCGACCTTAACCACCGCGTCGGCCCCTTCCGGAACAGGCGAGCCCGTCGTGATGTACGACACCTGGCCGGGCTGCAGTGGATTAGACGGCAGGGTGCCCGCTGCAATACGCTCCACAACTGGGAACTACAAGTAATCATTGTCAGCATCGGGGAAACTGAGCAGGGTGCGGTGAGGCTCGAGACGTACCGTTCCGGCGCCGTCGGCCGCCACAACCGCGTATCCGTCCATGATGGACGCGCGGAACGGCGGCAGCGGCTCCTACAACGCCCACAAGCCCGCAACTAACATGTTAGCCCACTTTTGACGCTCTTCATATCGTTCTACCGCGAGTATCGGCCCTACCATGCTGCGCACGGGCTCGGCCAGTACTAGCCCCTTGGCCTTGCGCGCGGCCACCTGCTGCGCCTCCAACGGCGCAGCCACCGCCAGCACGCGGCGTACCGCGTCGGCCACGCGGATCATGTCGTACGCGCTCTCGCGCCGCGTGAGCGACACGCCTGTGTCCCCGCATTCGCACCCGCCGTCGCACATGTTGCCTCGGATCTTCTTCCTGTTCCGCCGCTGCTGCCTTTGAAGTGCGCCGCCTCCCTCAGCGTGGGGCTACAACATCCTTCACCCTAATCTAGTGTGGACGGTTTAAATCGCATTTTCATATGCAAATTACCTCAAGCCACACTATAATAGAACCAAAACGGTTAAAATGTGTACTTCACATTATTTAAGGTCGACTTTTGGGTGAAAATTTGGACGGGAGGTGGAGTTGGAAGTCCGGAACACGAAGCGGCGGGAAGGTGGCGAGTAATTGTAGGCAGTGACGATGGGTCCGACAATGCGCAAGATCGCGCGTTCTGCGTGGCTACGCGTGCTGCTGACGCTGGCGCTGTACCTTGTGGCGGTGCCCGGCACGCTGCCGGCGCGCGGCGGCGTCTCGGCGTCTCGCGCCGCATCGGTGTTTGACGCGGAGGCGGCGGCGATCAAGCAGCGCGAGCGCAGCATCGCCGACGACCAGGTGCGCGTGTTCTTCTGCACATCCTGCGGCTACCAGCAGAGCTTCGTGCAGGTCAAGGACTTCCTGGAGGACAAGTACCCTCACCTGGTGGACCGCGTCTACGGCGCCAACTACGGCGTCAGCCCGGCCAAGCAGGTGAGCGACACACTCAGGATAGTGTAGCCTGTGTGGACATTGACGCTAAATTGACGGTGAACGGGGCGCTCTGTGGCTGCTGCAGATCGCGGCGCAGATCATCGGCTACGCGCAGATCGCCTGCATGGTCCTGATGGTGTTCGGCGAATACGTACGTCCATTTGTTCCCTGTTCTTGGCGTATATGATGAGCTTAACCTACCGATCAGCGTGTCTGACTGCAGATCTTGCCGGCGGAGACCATCAGTGGGGGCGCGCTCCGCTGGGCGCTGAACAACCGTGTCGCTGCCTTCGGTGTCGTGCTGCTCATGGGGTCCGTCGCGCAGAGCCTGACGTCCAGCGGCGCCTTCGAGATCTACTTCAACGGTAGAGTGACGCCCACCTTGCTCCTGAATGAGTAGCTCTGCAGCCACTTACTCTGTGTATGCGTTCCACTCAACGACACCAGACGAGCTGATCTTCTCCAAGCTTGAGACGGGCCGGTGGCCGACTCTGCAGGTAGGAGTGCCACCACTCTATCCTGTCTAATCGATCGCGAGCATGGAGAACTCACGTTGTGATTGGTGCAATACAACACGCAGGAGCTCTCCCAGTCACTTTCCGCCTTCGGCTTGGACGAGCTGGCCGCGTAAGCGATCGAAAGCCACTGCACGACATTCAGGACGCCCTCAATGCGTAGTGATTTAGGTGGGAATCACACCGAGAGACCCATGCTGATCGCTGATCATCCACCTCCAGTTGAAGCATCGACCTCGAGGTTGCGTACTTTGTCCTAAGTGCGTCTTAAGTACGCATTCGAATGCGAACTTACACGCTGAAACTCTGTGACAGCATCACACGCGAGGTGGTCGGACCCCCTCGCTTCCATACAAAAACCAAGTCAAAGTTCCCATTTTCTGATTCCGTCACAGCCCCACACTATTCGACTGGCAAAGCATGGCAGACGAGCGGCTGCCGCTGTTCGCGCGCGACGAGCGCAACGACTCGGGCCCCAGCTCGCTGGAGGACCAACTGAGCAGCTACCACAAGCGGCAGCGCGCGCGGCGCGAGCAGGAGCAGAGCGCGCGGCGCACGCGCTCCGTCTTCCGCGCGTCACTCGGGCTGCTGCTCGCGTCGGTGCTCACGCTGGCGCTCATGGCGCTCGGCTGGGCTGCGACGCGCCGCAACGGCGCCGGCGCGTCGCCCGCGCGGCTGGACGGCATCGTGAAGAGCGCGGCGCGCTTCTGGGGCGTCGCGCGCGTGACGCACAACGGGCACAAGAAGTTCGAGCGCGCTGTCGGCTGGGCGAGCGTCGAGTTCGACAGCGAGATGACTACGGACCACGTCTTCCCCGTCGGCAGCAACTCGAAGCTGTTCGTGTCTGTCGCGCTGTACCAGCTGCAAGAGGCGGGAAAAGTGGATCTCACGACGCCCGTGAACGACTACCTTGACCAGCATGACTTCGCAAGCTTCGGCTTCCCCAACCAGACGACGTGGTGCCCTCGTCTCGTAGGCGACGCAAGCGGCGACTGCCATCGCGTCACGTTCGTGCAGCTGCTGAATATGGCGTCGGGCATCGGCGACGAGCAGAACTGTGACAATGTGGACGCGCAGTACTGTCGCCGGTCCGCGAACGACCTGGCGCTGTATCGCGGGTCGATCGCCGCGCACGTCGGTGACTTCATCAATGACCCACTCGTGTTTGCGCCAGGCACCAATTACTCGTACTCGAACCCGAACTTCGTGCTGCTGGCGTACATGGTGGAGAAGCTGAGCGGGCTCACGTTCGAAACGTACCTGAAGGAGCGGATCTTCGCACCCGTCGGGCTCAACAGCACGTTCTACGATCCGTTCGATGGGCAAACGCAGCTTCACAAAGGTTGGGTCGATCAGTACGCGCACTACTACTACCACGACAACAGTGCGAACGCAACTGACGCTTCGGACAGCACTAGTGGCAGCATTGACGATCAAGACAATGGTAGTGAGACCTCAAACGCGACGAGCCGCATCAAGCACGCGTCTACCGGCACGTGCCGCCCGTACATGAACAGCGGCGCGATCAGTGGCGCCGGCGGGGTCCACTCGACGGCCAAAGACATGCACCGGTGGTACGTCGACTTGTTCCACAAGCGTGGCGCGCAGTCCAAGGTGCTGAGCCAGCAGTCCATCCTGCAAATCCTGCAGCGACGCAACCCAGTCAACCCTGGGTACGCGCAAGGCATCGTCGTCAAGTACAACGCCACATCAAACGCCGAGTGGCCGGCTAAGATCTCGTACTGTGGCGGCATGAAGTGCGCCATCACGTGCATCTCGATGGCGACGCCATCCGTCAACGAGTCGTCGATCGCCAGCGCGTTCACCAATAACGTCCATCTGACGTTCTCAAGCCACGAGGCACTCGTGGCGTTCCAACCTGTCGGCATGCTGAGCGTCACGGGCGGGGACGACTTCGTCGTGGACGACGGTGATGCCATCAAGCTATCCCAGAGCCTACTCGACGGGTATCTCCAGTACCGCGCCACTATCCGGCCGTGATAGACATCAGCGATCGGAGGGAGAGGTTGCTATGGTTCGGAGCCTTTCGAGGGGTGAAGATTTAACATCGGTGTCGATACAGCGGGCGGTTTGTATAAACTGTGAATGGAGTGCGTCAATTTCAAAGAGAGGTAGCCAAGATGGTGCTACTGCTAGGTCTGTCTATTATCGGGCAAGGAGGGACACGCCCACCTGCTAGGGGTTCTCAACACGCGTAGTGGGGTTTCTGTGCGGTCAGGTCAACCCCGACGAGTTCACGATACTCAATGTCGCTAGACGTCGCGGTGCTTCTGTTCTCGAGTGAAGTCGGCTCCCTCACGGCGTAAGTGGAGACTTTCTCGAACTGGGCATGTACACGACAGGGACGGCGATCGGTGAGGGCACTGAACGCCGTGGCGAAGGCGAAGACGGTTGCCGCCTGTATCCGTCCTGCCCCGCGTCACCGTTTTTTTTCTTGTCACGCCGCCCTGACGAGTCGGAATTGCTCTCGCAGTCACAGCAGTCAAGACAGTTCCACCAATTGCATTTGCAGTCGCAGTCGCAGTCGTCCATGATGCTCGCTCTGTCGGTCTCTTGGTCTGTCTGGACGCTGGCAGGGTCGCAAATGAGCGCCTTGGGCGGAGGATCAACGGACAGCAAGAGCGCAGCGCTTGTCGGGACAAAATCTACCACCGAATCCAGCGGGCTGCGCCGTTGTGGACATTTTTGAAGTGGTGGGAGCAAACACGCTGGATTCTCAAATGCGAACGCATCAGAGAGACGAAGTGGACGTCCCCGTTGCTTCGATCATTGGTCGCCGTGGAAAATCGTCCGAGTGGTCGAGTGGACTGATATATTTGAATGAGTTCACCTCTCAACTGCGGACTAGTGCTGAGAATCAAGGATGCCTCGAAGAGCGCTTTCTCTGAGGCGTCTAAGAGTCTTTGTGACAGCTCGACTCCAAGCCTCAAGCGCTGCTGTGAGTATCTTTAGCCACCACATCGCCCGGCGCGAAGCGTCACTGCAGATCGGAGGCCTCTTCACACGTCCAAGCGCTTGGAATGGCACGACCAGAGGAGCCCGTGGCCAGCGATGACAGCGTCGGCGGCTACAACGACCTAGTGACGTCTCGAGACACCCACACGCCTGTCGAGTGCGTGGACACCAACAGCGTCAGCGATGACATGCGCACGGAGGCCGGGGCGAAGGCGGAGGCGGAGGCGGCGGCGCGGATCCAGCGGCTCGTGCGCTGCCGGAACGCGCGGCGTCATTTGCGCGCGCTGCTGGCCGCCGTGTTCGAAAAGTATTACGACGAGGCGTCGGGCGCGTACTACTATTACAACAAGCGCACGGGCGAGACGACGTGGGAGAAGCCGCGGATACTCGGGCAGCACGACGACCTGGCGCTAGCGCCCGCTTACGGCGAGGGCGCGGAAGGCGACGTGAAAGAGGACCATTATGCTGCTTCTTCAGAGCAGGACGATGGAACCAAGGTGGTTGATCTCGACGGAGACGGCGATCCATCGCCAGAGAAGAGTGAGGAGACGGGGGGCGAGGTCGATGGTGAAGAGAAAGAGGACGGCGAGGCAGCTCACCCATCGGATTTCTCATCGCGAGAGGTGGAGCTCCTGCGCGCGCAGTTCGAGCACTACGACTCGGATAAGAGCGGCTCCATCAGCGCCAAGGAGCTGCAGCAGCTGCTGGCGGCACTGGGCGAGCCCGCAACGCTGGCGAACGCCCAGGAGCTGATCTGCCAGGTGGACGCGGACAAGAGCGGGCAGGTCGAGTTCGACGAGTTTCTGCAGCTGCTGAGTAAGCAGCGCCACAAGAACCGGTACGCGGCGCCGCTGGACCTGGCGGTGCTCGTGTTCTCGGCCACGGAGCTCGAGAATCTCAAGCGGCAGTTCATGCGGCTGGACCTGGACGGCAGCGGCTCCATCGACGAGCACGAGCTGGCCGTGCTGGTCAAGAAGCTCGGGCGCAAAGCCGACGAGTTCGACCTGCCGGCCATGCTGCGCGAGGTGGACGCGGACGGCAGCGGGTCCATCGGCTTCAGCGAGTTCCTGCAGATCGTGGCGGCCATGACCAAGAGCAAGGACGGCGGCGTGTCCAAGTCGGCGTTCGCGTCGCTGCTGGAGCTGGGCATCGCGCAGGGCATCCTGGACGGGCTGGACGAGGTCCTACGCGCCTCTCGACAGCGCGTGTTCGAGTGGTGGAACGCCGACATGATCGCCGAGCAGAAGCGGCTCGAGATCAAGCGCGAGCGGCGTCGGCAGCAGGAGGAGCAGCGCCGCAAGCAGCTCGAGGCCGACCGGCAGGTGTACGCCGCGCACCAGGCCAAGCTCGCGGAGGTGGAGGCTGCGCGGAAGGCGCACGTGGACGGTCTGTCGATCGAAGTCGAGTTCGAGGGCGACGGCGTGACGTTCCCAACTGTCGGCCAGTATGCGCGCGTGCATTACGAAGGCGCGTTCGCGAGCAACGGGCAGGTCTTCGAGTCGACACGGAAGCGGCCGGGCGCCAAGGGCGCGGCGCTCGAGTTCTGCGTCGGCGCCGGGCACCTGATCAAGGGCTTCGACCTGGCGCTGCAGCGCATGAGCGTGGGTGAGACGGCGCGCGTGACCATGGCGCCTGCGCTTGCGTACGGCGTGCGCGGTCGGCCGCCCAAGATCCCGCCCAACGCTGCGCTGGTGTTCAAGATCGAGCTGATCACCGTCAAGGTCAAGCTCAACCGCGTGCTCGACTTTGAAGACGGCGACGAGTGAGTAGGAGAGAGAGAGAGACAAGGGCGTCATGGTGAGTCGATCGCAGTGGATTATGCTGTGGATTACATGTCAAGGGAGCTCTCGTTCGCACCAAGATATGTGGGCCGCCTAAATTTACTGCTGCTCCTCGAGGAAGGGCTGGTCGATGTAGCCGACGGGCCCAGGCGTGTAGAAGGTGTCGGGATTGGGCGGGTTCAGCGGCGCGTCCAGCTTGAAACGCTTCACAAGGTCCGGGTTCGAGATGAAGGCGCGGCCGATGGCCACTATGTCG
>JAASGW010000646.1:0-17080 GCA_023334395.1 Phytopythium sindhum | reverse complement strand
CTGGATGGTGATCATCACCTGGTCTTCGTAGTCTCAACACCATATAATTCACATATTACGCTCTTGATTCCATCGGATGGGACTCCCCATGGGCATCGGACACTGCCATTGCTCACGAATACACGTTCCGGATCGGAGACCGAGAGTGTCATTCGCCTGGACTATACGGGATGAGTGAGACTTGAAGACGTGCCACATTCATCTCGAGCGGAGACCGACGAACACTAAGCGTTTGTATGCTGTGCGCGACCCAGACACACGCCGCTTGTCGATGCACGCGGATCGCGAGATGCCTGATCCAACTCTTTCTTTCTCCCTCTCTTTATGTCAAACAGATTGCTGAGCCTGCGTGTCAGCGCATCGCCAGCCGCCGAGAAATCACTCCGAGAGAGCGCCACGCTGGACTCAGAATTCGAATGGCACTGGCGGGCACGTGTAACTTGGAGTGGCACGGCTGCCCGCCGCTGTTGGATCAGCGATAGCGTCTGCTGCACAGAGTGAGTGAGCGCTTGCTGATTTCGCCGGTGGGCTGTTTACAAACCATGCGCCGGCTGCTTCACACCTTAGCCAGACGCCACATCTTGAGGTGCACTGGTCGTTCGCAACCTCCAGCCCCCTTCCCGTTCTCAGTCACACGCTCTCTTGCTTAGTGATCATTCGGCGTTCCGCCCTCTCGATCTCACCGCAGGACCGACTGCTTCAGGACTGCAGCAGGATGGCGCCGACGTTTCCCCTGCCGCGCGCGCTGCTGCCGACGGTGGACGTGTCGCCCGAGGAGACCGCGGGCGCCAAGCGCATGATGGACGCGCTGCTGCGCCACACGGTGAGTGAGTACGAGAGGCTGGCCATTGATTCCCACGGCGTGGTGGATGGCCAGCGGTGGAAGCACATGGCGACGCAGGACAAGCTGCTCCTGTTCCGCGAGCGCGAGGCCGGCACCATGAGCGCGAATCTGGCACGCCAGCTGGAGGGCGACGGAAGGGACGGAGAGTCGCTCCTCATGCCCAACCGCGACGCCGTGGCGGCGCTTTCGGCGCCTTCCATGCTCATGACGGGCTCGTGCGCCGGTCGCGTGGAGAACACCATGTACGCCGTGGTGACGGAGACGCACGACGACCTGGCGCTCGTGGTCAAGTTCCTGCACGAGGACGTGGCGGACTGCGCCATCCTGTCGATCATGGAGGGTCCCACGCACGACCAGCCGCACCGCTTCCTCGGCTACAAGTACTTTGTGCGCAAGTCGCCCACCGAGGGCCGCATGCTCAAGCACCGCGACAGCCTGTACCTCGAGTACTGCGGCTACACGCGCTGCCCGCGCACGGGGGAGACGCTGGGCTTCCACCTCATGCACTCGGTGGACCTGCCCGAGTTTCCGAGCCTGCGCGCGCGCAACTCGGTCCGCGCGCTGCAGTCCATGCGCTACCTGTACCGCCAGCGCAGCGACGACACGGTGGATGTGTTCATGCTCGGCAAACTGGACATCGCCGGCGCGATTGTCAAACCTATCGCAAACATGTTCGCCTCGACCACGCTGTTCGGCATCGCGCGGCTGCCTGCCTGCGCTGAGGCCCGGCGACTCACACAGATGACCAAACAGCGCGTCATGCGCGAGTACCCGCACGCCGGCCGGCTGCTGAGCACGGGCGCCAGCTGCGCCGTGTGCCAGGGGCACGGTAACGCCGGCAGCAACAGCGTTATGAAGCTGCTGGGCGCAGGTATGCCCGTCAAGTGCCACATCTGCGGGCAGCTTGTGTGCGCGCGCTGCCGCCGCACCAAGCGTGTGTTCGAGCGCGACCCCGAAGGTGTGCTTGGCAAGTTCCACAAGGTGCACGCGTGCTCCACGTGCGTGCTGGTGGCCAACGCCGGCTACGCGCCGCCCTTCATGTCGTCCAGCGAGTCGGGCAGCCAGGCCTCGTCGTCCTCGTCCAATACGTCCCAGCCGAACAGCAGGAGGATACGCACGCATCCGTCGTGCCATTCGTCCAGCGCCTCCAGCTTGTACGCGAACAGCTACATGGACGAGAGCCTGCGCTTTAGCCACTCGACCGTCAGCTCGCTGTGCATGAGCGAGGACATGGACCCCGTGGCGGAGGCTGTCAGCGCCATGGAGCGACTGCGGATGGCGGGCCACTCGGCCACCGTCAGTGGAAGCGGCCGACCCAGGAGAGGCACGCTCGGAGCTGGCAGCACGCCTGCCAAGTACGACGACAAGGTCAGCATGGACAGCGACGCGACGTGGTCCGTCAGCGACAGCTTGTCCTCGTCGTACTCGGCGTCATCGTCGTCCATGGTGCCGCGGTCGTCCATTGGGCAGCAGGGCGACATGTATGCGCGGCTGCTGGAGCTGCAGAAGGTGGCCGAGTTGGCGTACAACACGACGCAGCACAACGGCGCACTGCTCACGCGGCAGCAGCGCCAGCGGTAGGAGATTAACTAGCGGCAGGGGTGAAACCCGTTGGCGTAGTAACAGTTAGCAGGCCGTGGTATCAGTAGTTGAAGGTGTAAAGAGCGTTAGATATGAGCACCACTCGTCACCAGTCTCGATTCCTTGGCCAGCGACGATAACCAGCGACGGTGGCGGCTTTCGCGTCGTCGCCATCACGCTCGCCGCTTGGCCTGCACTGTGGTAACGTTGAGCAAAACAGCGGCGAGCGACGGACTGCCCCCATGGACCTGACGTGAGGTCCCTCACCTCCGTGGGACTGGCGGCGGCGGTCTCGCATCGAGACTCTCGATTCGAGAGAGGGATCAAATCGGCCGTCATTTTCACTTCGGAGCGCCACGGTGACGACATCACCCACCAAACGACCAAGACGAGCAATCGAATAGCGCGTGGATGCCCACTTGAAGCTCGTGGATCAGTCGGAAGGGTGGGACGGAATGGTGACGGCCATGATCTCAGGCTGTGCAACGCGCCCTGACCCCGCCCAACGCTCCACCGAGACCAGGCGGCCTCTGTCTGCTCTTGCGCCATCCACTCGAGAGAGGAGTGTCAAACGCTTTGCCTAGTATTGTACACTGCTCTCCGGTGCGCAGTCACCACTGGCATCTTCTCATCGCCAACAGTGTGTGCTTGGCTTCCCGCCAGAGCTTCAACCACGTGTCTGCCCCGCAAGTTGGTTGGCAGGCGTCAAGGCGCCGCGTCACGCTCACGATCTGCCGGTGCCACCGCCTCCCACCTTTAAGAGGGCTTTAACGCCTGGCCGAGTGTCCACGAGGTCTCGACGGCCTTCACATTCGACAACTCGCCTGCTTGTCCACACCTCTCGTTCGATCACGTGGTCATCGCGCAGGGTCCATGCCGCGCACATTCCCGATCCCACGCGAGCACATTCCGCGTCTGGACGTGTCGGATGGCGAGCACTGCGCGTGCCGGCGCCTCATGAAGCGCATGCTGGTGCACACGCTGCGCGAGTTCGAGGCGTTCAGGTACCGCGACAAGCTGGCGGCGGACCGAGCGCGCTGGAAGCCGCAGACGTCGCACGACGAGCTGTCCGTATTCCGCGAGCGCGAGCCCGGCGCCACCTCCAAGATGCTGCTGCACGCTCTTGGCGACTGCCTGGAGCAGCAGCCGACGCTGATGAGCAAGACGCACGCGGCGCTCGCCCCGCCGACGCTCGTACTCTCCGGCGTCGGCCACGGACGCGTCGAGAACGCCATGGAGGCCGTGATCACGCAGAGCCAGCAGGAGCTGGCGCTCGTTGTGACCTTCATGCACGACCAGGTGGCCGACTGCGCCATCGTGCACACTATGGAGCCGCCGCAGACCGATAAGCCGTTCCACTTCTTGGGGTACAAGTACTTTGTCAAGCGCTCGCCCACCGACCCGCGCGTCATCAAGCACCGGCACAGCCTGTACTTGGAGAGCACGGGTATGACGACGTCGTCTACGGGCGAGAAACTCGGCTTCCACATGATGCACACGGTGCACCTGCCGCGTTTCCCAAATCTGAGCGGCCACCAGTCCATCGAGGCGCTGCAGAGCATCCGCTACATCTACCGCCAGCGCAACGACAAGCTCGTGGAGGTGTTCGCGCTGGCCAACATGAACCTGTCGGGCATGATCGCGCGCCCGCTGTCGAAATTATTGGTCGTGGGCGCCATCACGGGCGTCGTGAGGCTGCTGGACCTGGCGGAAGCACGACGGCTGACGAACATGGCGCGTCAGAGAGAGAAGGATCGATATGAGCGACGACGCGAGCCCAGCTCCTCCTCGTTCAGGTCGGGGATAACTGTACCTCCGCTCGCGTCGTCGACGCTATGTGGCGTCTGCCATGATGCGAGTGGGCGCAAAGGTGCCAAGCGCAAGAACAGCGCTGGTAGCGAGCGAAGCGCGAGTGGATTGGTCTCGTGCAACGTGTGTGGTCGCGGTGTGTGCGGTCGGTGCCAGGCGAGCAAGCGGATCTTCTACGGGGACTCTGCCGGTGTTTTGGGTGAGTTCCGCAAGGTTGTCGCGTGCATGGCGTGCGTGGCGGTGGCGAACGCGAGTCGAGCCGAGTTCCAGCAAGCAGTTCGATCGCGACTGCGCTCGCAGAGATCCAACCTCAGCGGGTTGAGCTCAGCTGACGACGGTGCAGCTTCTACACGGTCCAATCCGTCTTCGACGAAGGAGACGGAAGAGAAGTCTCGTCCTCGCTCTCCTCGTTCGCATCGAGCAGCGAAGGATCCAGCAAAGCCTCCGAGTGCAAGAGTCCGGCGCCGGGACCGGTCGTCGGCCACTGGAGTCATTGAGCGTCAAGAAGATACCTCCAATGTTGACGGTGTGTGGTTGGCGAGCGCCAAGGCGGCGGCAAACCTGGAAGTGCGGCCTGCTTCAGCTCCCTCACCGCTCGTGATGATGGTGGCGCTACCTTCTGAGCCAACAGAGGCGCAGCCTCCGCCTCCAATCGGACTGGGCTCCCCTCACGACGAGGGGCAGCGGCAGCGCCTGCTATGGGCGCGGCTTCGGCAGCTGCACAACATGGCCGAGACCGCGTATTCGCTCACACAGCAAAACGGGGCGGTCATTCTCGCGCAGCACGGCCAGCCGTAGCCGTAGAGATAGACGCCATCGATCGTATCCACAGTGCAGCGTGTCGTTTATTCCGGGGTGTCATTTGGATACCCCATGCTCTAAGTAATGAGTGTTCGTGCAGTGTACTCCGCCGTAAATACAATGAATCGAGTTGCCTACCACCGCCGTCCGCCTCTCCTCATGTCAGGCGGGCATCACGCACGCGTAGTGAATCCAACGCTGTCCTGTACAGCGCATCACAACGCGTGCTTCACATCCCGCACCCAATTGATTCGTCCGGCGTCCATGACGCATCGAGTTGATGTGCACGCTGACCTCCGCCCATGAATCAACCGTCGCCCGCACTCAGATGCGCCGAAGCGGCAGTGTACATGTGTACAGAAGCCAGTCCATTGCGCGCCCGTACCGGCGGAGGAGCGCGCATGGAGACGGGCGCGGCGGCCTGTTGGTCGGTCCATCGCGCGCCATTCCCATGGTGGAGACTGTAGCCTTCAAGTTGAGGACGCCACTATCGCCAACGTACCAAAACCAGTCATGTTTGACACTGTAACCATTCATTCCACGGTTGTGTGCAGCATAACCCACTGACATAGTCAATTTTACATACTACCTTGTTTTATGAAATAGACCGAAGCGAGTGGCATCAATTTGGCGGGAAAGAAAGTGGAGCTGCTGCCCGCTCTCTGCTTCCCGTCACTTCCTTTACGCGTGTCTGAGTCGCCTCTGACTCGGGGAATACCACTCCTCGCCGCTCCTCCGGTGCGTGCGCCGTCAGCTCCTGTGTGGCGTCGTGTGGGGCCTCTGTGTAGGTAGGTACACGTGCGATAGGCGCTCGCCTGTCGGAGTGATGATGCCGTGCGTCGAAGTGCCAGGGTTACGCTCGCGGGTTCGCGCTTCCTGCGCCCGCGCATTACCAACCAGTGTCGAGACCAGAATCCGCTAGGCCTTCCCACTCTCTTCGGTGCGCCGCTGTTCTATCAGGTAGGACTGGAAGCCGACAAGCGTCGCTTTCCCGGTCGTCGCCATCGACACCTCGCTCGACATCAGCCCAGCAGTACACAACGTAACCTTCACAGCGAGCGCTTGTCTAAGAGAGCATGGCGCCGAGCTTCCCGCTGTCGCGCGCGGGGCTGCCGCCGGTCGCAGAGTCCACGCGAGAGCGTGCAGCGGCCCGGCGCGCTATGCTCTGCATGTTGGAGCACGCTGTGGCGCAGTTCGACGCGCAGATGGTCGACAACCGCGGCGAAGTGGAAGCGGCTGTGTGGAGACCCGTGTCGTCGCCGGCGGAGAACGGCGTGCGCGTGTTCCGGGAGCGCGAGGAAGGCGATTCGAGTCGCTCGTTGGCCAGGGAGCTAAACGCGGCGCTAACGCAGCGCGGCGGCGCGGACATGTCGGAGCGAGAGGCCCACCGGCTGCGGTCGTCGTACCTGGCGGCACTGACGGCACCTGCGGTCATGGCGACGAGCTGCACGGCCGGCAAGATTGAGAACGCCATGTTCGCTGTCCTGGCGCCAACTCAAGAAGACACGGCGTTGCTCGCGACCTTCATGCTGGACGACGTGGTCGACTGCGCCATCCTGCGAGTCGTCGATGATCACCACGGGCAGAACACGAGCAGCTTCCTCGGGTACAAGTACGTTGTGCGCTCAGCCAACACCACGGGGGTGGGGACTGTAGGGCGCAAGTACCACGACCAGTGCTACCTCGAGTTCTGCGGATACACGCAGTCTCCAACGTCGGGCGAGAAGCTCGGATTCCACCTCGTGCACTCTGTCGACCTGCCCGAGTTCCCCGACTTGTCCGCGTTCCACTCGTCGCGCGCGCCGCCCTTTTCCGCACGCTACTTGTTCCGTCAGAAGAGTGAGAAGACGGTGGAGGTGTTCATGCGGGGCAACGTCATCGAGCTCGGGGCGGCGATGGCTCCTGTCTGGGGCCTCAAGCGGCTGTTGGCATGTGCAGAGGCCAAGCGACTGACCCAAATGGTACGCCGCCGCCGTGACAGTGTCGAACTCCTGGGGCAGTCGTCCCGGCGGACAAACGAGTGCTACTTGTGTCGCCGCTCCAAGCGGTTCTTCGGCGGAGCAATGCTCTCCGAATGCGACGTATGCCGCCAGTTGGTGTGCAACAAGTGCCGCAACGACAAGAAGGTGTTCGTGGCTGACGTTCACTCCAACCACAACAGTGTTGGCGAGACATACAATGGCCTTGGCAGGTTTGAGCGCGTGACTACGTGCAAGACCTGCGTGCTTGTAGCAAGTGCTGGGTGCGCCCCACCACCCATGCACATGGTCATCTCCGAGCAGATGCGTCCGGCACGAGACCGAGCAACAACTCGCGGTCGCTCTAGGTCGTCCTCTGGTGGTAGTCGCTCGTCGGTAAGCGTCTCTGGCCGGGGATCTCAGTCAGAGCGATCAACTGTATCCAACACATCAGCATCCGCTTCCGCTTCTGATGGTGACGAGAGGTCATTTGCCCCAACATCAGCAATCTCGTCACTACGCCGACAGCGGCAGACGCGTGGCGACCTTCATGCAGTCACCACTCAAGGTTCCGCGCCGCGAGCCGCTCCAACAACGAGTGGCTCGATCGACGAATCGACTGGTGCGCCCAGCACGTCGAGTAGGGCTCAGGAGAATCGGATGCCCACCAATCGGTCATCAATCGCCGTGTCGATGGGATACACCGTTCCTCTCAAGGCGCCGGTGTCCATTGCAAAGGCTCGCGCTCGCCAGCAGCAGCAGCAGCAGCAAAGACCGCAGCAACAGCCCCCCCTTCGTACCAGCACGATTCATTACGGTGTGGTAGATGTAATGAAGCCGAGCATTCCGACTCAGCAACCAGTTCAGCCGTACAAGAAAGTGCCTCCAGCTCACCGTGGAAACTGCCGGCCCTCGCGGCAAGACTCGATGCATGTTGCGTACGACATCCATGATCTAATGCGCACGGCATCAACTACGGGGTCAGCGAGCTTCACCTCGGGGTCGTTCAGCAGCAATGGAAGCCGCCCGTCGACTGTCTCGTTCGACTCGGAGCGAGAGAGCTCGCTGTACGCGCGGATGCTGGAGCTCAGCAAGGTGGTCGAGTCCACGTACAACACGACGCAGCAAAACGGCGCCTTCATCGCGCAGCACGCGCAGCGAGAGACCCACCGAGCGCTGTGATGCAGCTGCGCTACAGCCAATATCGTTGTTCGTAGTGACTGGTGGAATTGTCGTTGTGGTCATTGTACAGAATAGCGTTGGACGTTGTCTATAATGTTGTTGGACGGGTTTCGTTTTGGTGTACTTGAGAGTACTTCGAAGTATCAGCACTTGATATCGTTGGAGACCATTCAGAATCACCATCAAGCCAAAAGTGAAAAGGTACAATGTTCAATGATCGGCGTCAGAAATCATAACTGATGCACTTACAACTGAGCCAGTAGGGAAGTCTTCCCTACTGACTCATACAGGCGGAAGGAATGAAAGTGGACGAGCACCTTCCTGGCTTGGTGTAGGCGCCGCTTTCCCGGTTGCCGCCATCGATACCTCGCTCGACACCCAGCCCAGAAGCACACAACGTAACCTTCACGGCAAGCGTTCGGGTGCGGTAGAATGTCGCCGAGCTTTTCATTGTCGCGCACGGCGCTGCCGTCGGTCGCAGTCCACGCGAGAGCTCGCAGCGGCCTGGCGCGCCATTCCCTGCATGCTGGAGCACGCGGTGGAGTAGTTTGCCGCGCAAGTAGTCAACAATCGAGGCGAAGTGGCCAAATGCGCGGCTGGCAAGTCCGAGAATGCCATGCTCGCGGTGTGCGGTCTACCGAGCACCCTGATGCAAACTGTCGAGCAATGTTGTTGTTTCGTCGTGTTGGGAGACAGGAGAATCATTGCGGCCGATGTACAGAGAGGCGTCGGAGGTGTTGATAGTGTTGTTGGACAAAATTTGCAGCGGAGTTTGCCCACTAACGAGTAATAGAGACATGTGATTGCGAATGGTTTGGGACTGCCAAACCTTGTTATTGTGTCGCTGGTGGTTAACAGGAATGACCGCTTCAACCAGATTCGGTGACGAATATAAAGAGTATGTGTCACAAACGCTAAACAGTGATTAGGATACGATTCATAATGGGATAAAAGTGAACGTCAAGCCCAGCAGAATGTGTGTATGTTGCAGCGTGTATACAGTGCTTCACTGTAAAGTGTTAGGTCATGCGTCACATAATGTATCACGTGTGAATTGATTACCCAGGCGCAAGTTCTAGATCCTCCACGTTTACTCAGTTCCCTGTAGCATAAATGCTGGGCTGGGCTGACACGATCTCCGCGACCGAATTGTCCGCCCATTCCTGAATTCGCTGCGTTCTACTCAAGCTCCATCGCAGCCAATAAGCAAGAAAACCTCCAACCAACCCAACAACCACCATGGCGGCGATCAAACCCCCAATGACCCACCGCTTCCTCGGCGATTCCGGACTGCTCGTCTCCAAGCTCGCGCTCGGCTCGTGGATGATGTACGACCCGGACTACACGGTCGACGGATGGTATGATGTCGTCAAGACGGCTTACACGCACGGTATCAACTTCTTCGACACAGCCGAGGTCTACGGCAACGGCCAGGCGGAGGAACTGCTGGGAGGCGCCATCAAGAAGGGTGTTGCCGAGGGCTTGTTCACTCGCGAGGACCTGGTCATCAGCACCAAGATCTTCAGCGGTGCCAAAGGCTTCGTTGAGAGCGGTCCGAACGGCCAGGGCAACAGCCGCAAACACCTCATCGAAGGCATCAAGGCGTCGCTTAAGCGTCTGGATCTCGAGTACGTCGACGTGATCTTTTCCCATCGTCCGGAGCCGTTCACACCCATTGAAGAGACCGTCCGAGCCATGAACTTCATCATCGACCAAGGCTGGGCCTTCTACTGGGGGACAAGCGAGTGGTCGCCGGCGGACATCCAGGAGGCGCGCGACATTGCCGACCGTCTTGGTCTCATCCGACCCATTGTTGAGCAGGCGCAGTACAACATTCTGGAGCGGTCGAAAGTCGAGTTCCAGTACGCGGACCTGTACAAGAAGCACAAGCTCGGTCTCACGACTTGGTCGCCGCTCGCCTATGGTGTGCTGACGGGCAAGTACAACAATGTGACGCCCGAAGATGGGCGCCTTACCAACCCAGTTTGGCGCACCTGGATGCCTAACTTCGAGGAGAAAGTGGAGAAGGCGCGTAAGCTCGCGCCCATCGCTGACAAGGTCGGCTGCAGTTTTGCGCAGCTGTCGGTTGCTTGGTGTGTCTCGAACGAGAACGTGTCGACGGTGCTGCTGGGTGCTCGCAACTCGAAACAGCTCGAGGAGACGATCCAGGCGCTAGCGTTTGTGGACAAGATCACACCAGAGATCAAGGCCGAAATTGATGCCGTGGTGCAGTTTGTGCCGAAGATGTGGGCGCCGGACATGCTGTACGAAACACGCGGCCGTCATCTCGTTTAAGAGGCGACGAGAGCGTCAGCTTAAGCGGTCTCTATCGCTGACTTGAGAAAGATCATGTTTTGATGCATTGGGTCTGTTTTAACATCAAAGCCCTAGGTTGCCAGACGTTCTCTTACGTGTGTTCTCCCAGCGTTTCGATTAGCATAACAAACGATCCCTATCGGCTTCAGCAATGCGCGTGGGTCGACGTGAAGCCATCCACAGCAGTTGGAAGGCTATTATAAAGCTATCAGCGCCGACGTGACCCACGAGACCTGGCCGTGGCTTTCGACTCAACAGTGGTGCAGCGCAGTACGACGGAGGGACAGCACGGCCCGTGTGACCAGCATTCCCATGCCACCATGTGCCTTGATTGGGGGCAGGAGACTATGACGTTCGTTGCAAGCCACACAACAGCAACCTTCGCAGCACGTGGGCGCCATAGATGAGCTTTGTGCAAGGATCAGCCACTTCAACCAGGTCTCACGCGTTTATGAGTGTTTTTCGACCAATCCGTAGCACCCAAGCGCGATTTCCATCTCGCTCATTGGATACAAAAATTTGGGGTTGCAATTCTAACCAATGATTCGGTGGCAATCGAGTCAAACTCCGTTTTGATTTGGTAAAAAAAAGACGGCATATCTTCATATTGCACTTCTATTGGCTATAAACACCCTTAAATCAATTCAAGCCACAACGAGTGAGAGCATCTCAAAACCAAGAACCGACGAAGATGATGGAGATGCGGGATGTCAAGGAGCGGTCGCTGCGGCGCAGCATCCAGGACGGCGCCGACGATAGCGCGGCTGACGGCGTCAGCGAGACGGATCCTATGGTGCTTGACGCGCCCGAGGACTCAGACTTCTCCCGCGGGCTGCGCAAGTCGCCGCAGTCGTGGCTCACGTTCGTGACGGACCGGATCTGGCCCACGGTCTTCCTGGCCGTCGCCAGCCTGGGGCTGCACGAGGCGGGCTTCGTGCACGAGATTCTGCACTCGGCGGTGGCCAACCGCTTATTCATCCACCTTGCGCTCGCGTTCTCGTCCCTCGTGGTGCTCGTCGGCAGCTACGTCGAGGTGTACCGGTCCATGATTTGCGGCGAGCGTGTGTCGTACGCCACGGCGCGCACCTCGACGCACTGCATGCTCGCGTTCATGGCACTTTCGGGTCTATGGTAAACATATCATGTTCTTGTTCACATGTCGATGCTTGATAATTGTTCGCATTGAACTAACGCTGTGCGCTTGATGCGGTGATCCAGCTGGACCATTGGGCTGTGGCCCGTGTGGCACGTGCTTACGCTGGCGTACCTGTTCATGGCGTTCTGGGGCGTGCTCGTGCAGCTGCTTGTCATCTTCCCACCCCAAGTGCAGCGCGTGATAATCGCGGGTGGCTACCTGTGGTTCCTCTACGCCTACCTGGGCGAGTTCGCCATCATGTAGCGCGCCCGAGACCGTCGTCTCTAGTGCTGCCTCTTGATGCTACCCAGTATTCGATAGCTCGCAATTGCTCAGCCGTATCTATCTACTTCGAAGTAATACACAGACAAGTCAGGTTTTGCTCGAGTGTCTGAAGGACGCAAGACTCAGCGGCTAGCGAGGTTGGTACTCTGGATGCCTTGCGAGTGTGCTTGATCTTTTGGGCAATGGGCACCCTGCCTGTCTTCTGGCAAAGAGCCGTCAACTTACTGTGATCTGTATTGATCGATGTCCTGCATAGTGCAACTGTACGGTCGTGGACCAGAGCGCGGGCCATCCGCCTCGGCTCGTGGATTCCCTGCTCGAGTGCCGATCCCATGAGCGGGGATCAAGTGCATAGACGCATGAAAGCGATGTGAATGTACCGGTACACACGGAGCGGCTGCGAGCTTCAGCACCGGACCTGCTCCACCGACGCAAGTTAGTCACGATGCAAATACGCGCGCCACTCAATGCACACGGAGCGAATCAATAGAAGGACGTCACTGATTAGACACGACGCTGCCGCTGAACTAGCGCGTCAGTCGTGAACGAACAATGTTGAGACCCTCACTGACGCGATGGCGGCGCAAGCGTTCGTAGAGTGCATCCGGTGCCATCCCTAACGGCAAGTCGTCCTCGTGCCACAAGCTCGAAGCCGCGTATGGCTGCGTGGGAACCGAATGTTCTCCTTCACGTGGCGCCCTGGTGCTCCGACTCACTCGATAAATTCATTTATATCAGTATATGTGTCAATAATCGCATATAAATCCATATAATGTACTTTTTTAGCGCGAATAGTGTCGGTACCACGATGCTCCCAGGCTGGCTTTCCGAGTCCCAGGTGCCAAATCCCAGCTCCTCGTGTCTAATAGCACCTTTCGCATACAAATCCCCATACACTTTCACGGTGACACACTTGTCCATGGGACATTCATCACTGCTGCTTTCTGAGCCATAGCATGGCCCGCAATTGACACGCTAAAAAGGGTAGCCAAATGACTCTCCGGCTATTTACTGGTGCTGTATATATACCGCGTATCGGCGAGTCACTTTGCACGGTCTCATGTCGCTTGCCGCCGCTCCATGACCCTCACAATTGCATTTGCTGCCTCCGCAACATTTGAATTCCGACGCGATGGCCGAGTTTCCGCTTCCGTCAGCGCTCTTCCCGGAGCTCAAGCTGCCGGCGCACCAGTTGTCCGACTTTGTGGTCGCGCGCGAGCAGATCCTGGCCGCGACCATGGCGGCGCGCGACCAGTTCCGCGGCCGAATGCGCTCGCGCATGAACCCGGCAACCTGGAAGGTGGTCAAGCGGCGGCGCCACCTCTCGGACCTCCTGCCGTCCAGTCACGCGGCTAGCAAGTCGCAGTTCACCATCTACCGCCCGCGCAGCAGCTCCAGCATCTCGCGCCCGTACCCCAACGCGAGTTGTTCGCCACTGCTCGTTGGCGTGGGCTGCGTTGACGGCTCGCTCGAGGAGATTGAGCTCGGACTGTCAAATACGACGACCGATGCCCAGCGCAGTGCCTTAGCGCAACTCCACCACGATGTGGTTGACGCTCGTGTCCTGAGTACGCTAGAGGCCCCGACACCCGAGACGCCGTTTGACTCGTTTAGCTTCAGATGGATGGCACACGCTCCGATGGTGCTCGCTTCGGCTCTGAAGTCGATCGTCCGCCCTCGCGACTACGTGTACTTGGAGTCTTGCGGCCTGCGCACTGATCCGACCACGGGCGAGCGCACGTTCCACGTGCTGATGCACTCGATTGATATCGCGTGCTATCGTTCGTTTGAGCACGACAAGGGTATCGTGCGCGGCGCGCTGTCGTTGGGCTTCCTATTCTCAGACAGCAGCGCGGACGGCCGCGTCGAGGTGTTCTGCAAGGGCTTCGTCGACCCTCGGGGAGCCGCTATTGAACAGGTGGCCATCTCGACGGCTATGACCATCATGACCGGATTCAGCGAACTGGCGGCGCAAGTTGGTGCCAGCAAGAAGCTCGGGTGGCTCGTGCATCAGCGGCGAGAGCACCAAGAGCGCGGCGAGATTGATGACCTGTCCGAGTATTTCAGCGGGCGATGCGTCGGATGCGGCGATGCTGGTGAAGGCTCGCGGGTCCTTGTTGAGTGCGACGCATGCGGTCGACATGTCTGCGTTCCGTGCCAGCAACAGGCACCAGTCGTGTACCCGTCGACGTTGACTTCGCTCGCTGCTCGCGGAGGCAAGGCACACAGCATCGACGTGTGCGAGCACTGCATTGTGTTCGCGCACCGTGTGGACGCTACTCGCGTGGCTGTCGAGGAAGCCGTGGAGGCCATGCGCACGTTGCGGCAGTTCTCGACGTCGCTCTCTCGCTCGGCGTTCTGGTCGGCGACTGGTGAGCGACTCAAGCTCGCGCCCATCAAGAAGCGCTCGCTGTCGGTGGGACGAGGAGTCTTTGCGTGAGTACCGACACTTAGTATAGCATTAGACACGGGCAGACAGCAGAGTCCCGCGCCCAAAGGCAGGCAGCGACTCTGGTCCCTTGACAGCATGACTCAGCACTTAAACTATTAGCATGTACAATCAAAGGTCTACGACACAAGCGCAGTTCTTCTTGGGTTAGACATGTAATTGCATCCATCATCAAGGCTCTGGCTGTGTTCACATTGATAGGGAAGTCGCACGCGAGTACTTGATGATATAGCCCGACATGTGGTTCGTCGCCTGGCTTCGACTAGACTCAAAGGCCAAGATCCGTCGATGGAACTCCCTCAGACGCCTATTCGAAGCATGGAACGACGCCAAACTAGCGTGATCCCTGCACAAGCGCCGTCTACTTACTCGTCGCCACTAATATTCACACGCGCACACCTACGCGTGGCAACTCCCTAGTGGTAGCCGGGTGATTCGGTCAGGAGCCGCGGTGTTATTTACTGGCGAAGGATCGGGCAGAGCGGGTTGGGGCAGATTGGAAGCGTCCTGGATTCCAGTATGCACACTTTGCAGCACAGCGCCTGAATGTTGATGGGCGCCGCAAGTAGCTCCTGCTTGACGAGACCCTTGGTGCACACGTTGCGGTCGCAGATCTGACAGCTCTGTAGGTTGGCGAGAGGCACAAGCCGGCTTCCTCCCCTTCATTGGCACACCGTAAAGCTCGTGGTGTCGTCGTTCGCTCCTTCTGGGTCGCAAAGACTGCTATCTGATCCCGAGGACGAGCCAGCATGCATCCTGGAGGAGCCGAGCTTGGTCGCCCTCAGTGGCGTGAAGACGCATGACTTTTTGATAGCCAGAGCCGTTATCCTTTAGCGGCCTGTCCCTGGCTGGTTTCAAGGATCGCCGACATGCGCAGGCACGCGTAGTCGTAGCAGAACCAGTCGGGTATCTCGCCGCCCAGGTTCATAATGCCCTTGGCATAGATGCTGACTGTGTCTGGGGTCACCTGCCGGAAGATACAGCAGAACGCGATGGTCGACCGCACAGGATGTTCTTGGAGAACGGCGGGGAGGCGGACCGATCCAAGCTCTTGAGCATGACGTGCCCGAACCGCTCGCCGAACGCATCGACCTTGATGCCGGTACTATCGAGTGACAAGGTGTCGCGGTTCTTGATGAGTCCGCCGCATGGCGTCCCGTTCAGTTGCCATTTGAGGGACAAAAGGCCGAACGGGTCTCGTTCGCCGCCGCTCTCAATCACCTTGAGAATGGCCGAATCCATGTGCCCCTTGTTCACGAACGCGTTGACTGCGCGCGTCTGGTCTGTACTCTCGTCGTAGAGGCCGTAGAGCACTTCCTCGATGGTGCCGTTCATGGACCCGACGCAGAGGACCATGGGCTGAAGCGTCTGGTCCGTGCCCTCCGAAGCACGAGCCATGCGTTTGTAGACGCAGAGCCCCTCCGTCTCGGTGGCGAGCTTCCAGTTGCCGCGTGCAAGGTTGTAGAACGAGTTGGACTGGTACTCGCGCTCCATGTTGACCGTCCGATCGATGATCGTCGCCGCCGTCGCTCGGTACTCGGCCGCCTCACTCGGGGTGACGTTGGCATCGTTGGGCGCGCCAGCAGGCAGCGGGAATGCAAGACTCCGGCTGCGGTCGCGAGGCAGGCGCAGTAGATTCTCCAAGCTGAACATGGTTGGTGTGTGGGAGCGATCAAATCGAGGAATAGTGCTCGTCACGTTAGCGGTGCAAGTCCAAGCGGGAGGGCGCCAAGTGCGACCGATGGCTGCGGCACTGCAGCTGGGACCTTCGTGGCGGTCGCAGTGTGTTAGTCATGAGGAGGGAATCAACGCGAAAGAGCTGAGTATGGGGAGCGGTTTGCATGAGCTGTGCGATGGGTTCCCATGTGGGTTATTGAGCCGGCTAGGTCAATCGTGTCCCTGGCGCCGAGCTTGAGTGCAAAGCGATCGCCGAGCTGCTACAGCTGGTGGATGGCGGCTGGTTTACAAGAGAGTTTGCAACTCGAAGGCGGAGCTGCAACGTGCATGTCACGCCAGATTTTGTGCTTGATGCCGTGGCCCACCACGGCCCGTGACACCTCATGCGATGAAAACAGTCTGGGATCGAGCCCGCGTGTCGACTGCCATGTCCAAAGGACTAAGACAGCTTAACGCTACGCATGCGAGGTGTCCACCCCACTTGCTTTCGGCGTATGCGGTTGGCGAGCACTCATGGGTTGGCAATCTAGTTGGTGTGGCACGTCGGCCGACAGCTTCAGCGACAACTGATGCTTTTGGAGGCCAGGCTTGCAAGGCGTGCATGGATATCCAGCACGAAAAATACGAGTAGTGGTGATGCCAAGGCACAGAAGATTGAAACCTGCACACAAGGGCACCTCGTCTAATGCAAATCGTCGAGGAGCTCGGACATACAGCACTACTGGATATCCATGCACGAGTGTTGACGGTCTCGTGACAATGGGTTCGTTGTCGTTCAAGGACCGCGCGCCGCTCCAGCGACTCAATGGGTGCCTTCAGGATGATGCTGGTGGTCTGCAGCTATAACTGCTCCTCTTGCTCTTGACTCGTGCTATGCGAAATGGAAAGTAAGTGTAGTGGACAGCAAGCAAAACGATCGCCTCAGTCACTACTGCTCTACTCTCTTGTGCAACCTACATTGTACGTCAACTGATCCTGCCTTCTAGAACGCGGATTCCAGAATGGCCTACTAGAACATTCACTCCCAAGGCGAGAGTTCCCCT
>JAASGW010000645.1:0-17083 GCA_023334395.1 Phytopythium sindhum | reverse complement strand
TTCCCCCCCCCCCCCCCCCCCCCCCCATGGGTGTCCCCACCACGGTTGTGACTTTCCGTCCCATATAGTTTTCAATTTGCATCTACGGAC
This sequence comes from Phytopythium sindhum, assembly GCA_023334395.1. NCBI lineage: Eukaryota > Oomycota > Peronosporomycetes > Pythiales > Pythiaceae > Phytopythium > Phytopythium sindhum. Next base: position 16,993 of record JAASGW010000645.1, on the reverse strand, counting down.
GGAGGCCCTACTACCCTACCGCTCTACCGCTCTACTACCGACTAAGAATGGGCCCGCTGCGTGCGTACCTTGACGCGGCGCTGGCATCCCTCAAGTCATGCTCGCTGGCGCCGTCCTCGCCCGCACCCGCGCCCCACCCCACGGCCCACCACCACCCCATGGGGGTCGCCTTACCACTCAGGAAGTGCCACCCCACCCGCGTGGAGCGGTCGTCCTCCTCCCGACTCAGAGATCTTGAGCTCGTCCGCACCCTGGCCCCCGCGCTCTTCGGCGAGGTTTTACTGTGCGCTGACCGACGAGCAGGGTACAGTTACGACGAGTATGGTTACGACGAGCACGGGTACGACGGTAACCGTACTGGGTTACCCTTGGTGGCTGTCAAGCGTGTGGACATGGCAAGCGCGAGGGCCAAGCGAACGCTCGAGCGCGGCGTGCGCGTGGCGGAGGACCTGGAGCGCGAGCGAGCGGTGCACTACGCGCTGATGGCGAGAGCATGCTCGGGCTCGGGATGCGGAGACAGCGCGCTTGGCTACGACGCGGCGCGCGACCCGCTGGGCTCGCGTAACCTGCTGCTGCTGCGCGAGGAGATCCAGTGCCGCGGCAGCCTCTTCCTCGTGTTCGACTACTGCGCGCGTGGCGACCTGTTTGACAAGGTGCGCACGCATCGCAGCGGCGAGGGCCGCCTTCCCGAGCGCACCGCGCGCGCGTACCTGCGGGACGTGGTGCGCGCGCTGATCACCATGAAGGCATGCGGCTTCGCGCACCGCGATATTTCGCTCGAGAACGTCATGCTGGTGGAGAAGAAGAAGAAGAAGAAGAGGGGTGCGCTTCAACATGGATACAAGGGTAACCTCGTGGAAGGGTACGAGTGTAACCCCACGGATGAGTACTTGTGTACCCATGTGGATGCGGATGTGAATGCAGATGAAGATGAAGATGAAGATGAGGACGAGTGCTGCTACTTGGGGGACTTTGGATTGGCCGTCCGTGCGGATCGAATGGCTGCGGCTGGTCGTGTGGGCAAGACGTGGTACATGGCTCCGGAGGTGTTCGCGGGTGATCGCTCCGTGGATCCGTTGCCTGCAGACGTCTGGTCACTTGGTGTTCTGCTATGTATTATGCTCACGGGCGCACCGTTGGTACGAATCCCAGCCATGAACGATGCGCATTTCCGGACGATCGCAGCTGGTGGTGGGATTGGACTACTGCTTCGCAAATGGTTCCCGACTGAGAACGAGCTGTCAGCAGACGTACGGGATTTATTGACCGGGATGCTGGATGTAGATCCATCTCGTCGGTTGACATTGGAGCAGATCGCGAATCATCCCTTCCTGGATCAGCATCATCCGCATTGTGGACCAAATATGGACGGTATGGTTTACAATGGAACGAAGACGAAGATGGCGGATGCATCTCGCAGGTCATCAATTGGTGGGGTCATGGCCCGATCCCTGAGCCGTGCATTAAGCAAGACGCGCTTCTCGTGGGCATCTACAAGCAGCACAGTCAGTAGTGAAGACTTGGATGTATTCTTGTCAAATTAGGTTGTGAATGTATTTAAATATGTATACAGAATGTAAATTATCATTGCAGACAAAGGTTATAGGGTTTTCAATATCGATATGTATTTTACTCATCTCCCATACTGTTAACACTTAGAATCCACCACGCTGCGAACGTGGGGCTCCACCCTCATGATGTGGATTCGCAGGAGGAGCTTCAGTCACTGGTTGCTGGGACGATACGAAGTATGCGAAAGCGATAAACGCGAGCGCGCGCCAGCCAAACAACACGATCAGCAGTGCCACCAACGCTAATTGGATCTTGGCCACAGACCGTGCGGGTAGTCCAAGCGCGCCCACGGCCGGTAATTGCACGGATCCCTCCAGCCCCAACTGTCGCGCAAGGCCCATCAAAGGGGACGCAGCAGCCGGCAATGGATCTTGCGGACCGGCAACAGCCGAAGGAGAGGGAGCGGGACCAGCCCCCAATCTACCGTTGAGCGAACCGAACCCGCGACGTGCGGACGCGGACGCGGACGCGGACCCCACTGCGGACGGGGGCTGCTGGAAGCGCGCGCGAACCCGCGGGTCGTCGTCCGGCACGATCTCACCGTTGATAATGTGGACCATGCTGTGTGGATGTCGATGCGGATGTCGATGCGGATGTCGATGCGGACGGACCCACTGCTTGGACGGAATATTACACAATGCTTGCAATGCGGACGGCCACCACGTGGCCGCGACTGGACTCTCACTACATTTCACTATACTACTATCAAAGGGTCAAAACCTGACCCATCGCGCTCTCATTGGTGGAAATTATGTAGTTCTTTTTAGCAGAGTTGTTTTTTTTTATAAATCACCCAATTATCATGGATATTTGGATTATTAAATGTGTACCTCACACCACACTACAACACCCAACTTCAACATCAACGTCTTCTATCCAAAAAACCACTGCGCCTCCTGCATCAAATACAAAGTACCATCATCCCAAGCACTTGCTTTTATTAAGTTCATTAAAGGCACTCTTACCCCTCCTCCCTTAGAATGTCAGGTTGAGTTTCCGCTGACGCGCGGCGTACTCGAGTGCGCGCTGGCGGCGCTGAGCCGCGGCCTCGCTGCTCTCGTCGCCGTCGCGCCGCACTCTGGGCACCGACCCGGACATGGGCGACGGACTGCGGTGCTCAAAGCGCGCGAGCTTCTCCTGCAGCAGCACGTGGTCGCCCTCCATGGACAGGATGCTCACTTGTCGGCGGGTCGTGGCCGGACTCGAGGACCCCGAGGTCCGGACGCTCTGAGACACAGGTGACCGCGATCCTCTGCTTGACGGGGACGAGGGAGTGGCGTGAGAGCTGCGAGTGTGAAGCAGTAGTGACTTGGCCAGCTCCAGGCGAGGTTTGGACGGTTGGATGGTCCGCTGTCGGTGGTCGCTGGTGCTACCGGACTGGTCCATGAGCTGTTGTCGTGCCATCAGCACAGAGCGAGCGATGTTGCGGCTTGTGAGCACGGACGACGCCTTGGCCAGTGAAGTGACGCCGCTGGAGGCTGCGGTGTCTGAGAAAATGGCACGCACGGACACGTCGACGGCGCGTCGAACGTCCAGAGGACGGAAGCGCGCGAACAGGAGCCGCAGCGTGTCGACAGCAACCATCACGCGCACACTAGACAGTTGCGAGCACGTTGTTGATGACGGAGCGTAGACGTCGTGTTGCCGGTCGTCTTCGTTTTGCTGGTGGTGCGATGCGCACTCTTGCAGCGCCTCGCGCACTTGTATGAGCTTGCGGGGTGTCAGATCGTTGATTGCAAGCGCCAACAGCGAGACGTCGGTGCTCAGATTGCACAGCATCGCGTGGAAGGCGGTACCTCCGTCCGCTTCTTCACCACTTTCGTTGGTGTGACCGTGATGATCATCACGTTGGTCGTTCAATTCGCTATCGTTAGTTGAACGTTCACCAAGAACACTTGAGGGTGTGTGGATAGGAGTTGGAGACTCTGGACCGTCTCCGTCGCCCCCACCGCCACCATCGTCATCGTTCGCATCATCTTCGTCGTTGTCGTGCCCCTCCTCCGTCAGCGTCGGCAACAACGCTCCTGACTGGCTTGACAGGAGCAACGATCCTTCGATACTCCCATTCCTCGAGGAATTGAAAAGCGCCGCTAGTCCGCTCTTGGCACCCCCGCTCGACCCGCTGCGCTGTTCTTTCGAGGCATCGACGTCGTCGCCGCGCTGATCACCTCGTGGTTGACTCGCGCTGCCCGAACGACTGAGAAGCATGAGCTCCTCTGATATTGGCGTATCGTCTTGAGCCGCGAGCGACGCGCCATCGCGTTCGCCGTCCGCGCTCATACCGCCGTCATGCGGTTCGCAAACGCTGCGGTCGGTCGGTCGATGCGTTGCTCGTCGATGTTGACTGCGCTATAAACAGCGTCGGTCGGTCCAAGACTGCGTATTTTCGGACGCACTCCATTGCTACCGCAGCTGGCCCTTCAGCTTCTGAATAAACTCAGGGATGCTCGCGAGCTTCTTCGTGACGACTGTCGGCAGGAACGCGGACGACTGGCTCGCCGTCAGCAGCTCAAACACGTCCTCCTTCTCTTCTTCCTCCTCCTCATGGCCTTCGTTGTTGGTCCGTCGGAGTGGCGGCGGGCGGAAGCGCAGCTGCTGACCGCTGACCGCCAGCGTCATCCGTGACCCGTCTGTGAACAACACGCAGAGATTCCCCACCTGATCGATGTAGCCCGTGCCAACGCCGCGGATCGTCACGGAACGACTTGCTCTGCCATCCGACCGCTCGCTTGTCGGCCCTCGTAGCTCGTCTCGCAGCTGGCGCTCGACGTTTTCGGGCGCGCGCGCACGAGTACCATCCAGAATTGAGTCCGGGAGACGATCGTAGTGAACCATCAGCGGCCATTTGTTAATACCAGCGGCGCTGTTGAATCGCTGATGACGAAGCGCCGACCCGCGCAGATCAACGGCTCGCACCGCAAGGCGCTGGCAGAGTCGAGCGAGCGAGAGAACAGGATATGAAGACGACGCAACTTGCTGGTCAGCGTTCGCGGTCTTGTTCGATTTGCTGGCAGGGATGACGCAGTAGGTGATCGAACCGCCTGTGGGCATTGTCGCTGATAGACTGCCAGTGGAGAGGTCGTAGCGCGCTTCTAACCCGTTGGACACGCGCAGAACGAACTCCAGCGGACCGCCAACTTCTTGCGGCTCGCGGCAAGCAAACTCGACGGATTCCGATCGGTCGAAGGGGATGGTCAAGCACGGAACGTTGCGCACATCAAAGCGAAGCACCACCGACACTAGCGGCAACGATGAATCACGTGTCTCGCCCGATCGCGGAGGTGTTGTGTCGTCTCCGTCAACGCCCGATTCGTCTTCCTCGGCGACATGGTCCGAAGCGGAGACCACAGCATCTTTGACAGTGCTTTCTCCATCCTCGTCGTGACTCCCGACAGCGAACATGGACGACGGAACACCAGACACATCGCTAGATCCGTCGCCCGAATCATCGGCAGAAACGTCATCACCGTTGAAGCTGCTCAGGTCGTCCATGTCGCCGCTGCTGCTTCTGACGTCAGTGGCCACCACGTTCGCCCGATACAAGCTAGTGTTGTCCTTTCTGCTCCTCGAGCGCGACCGCGATTTCGAGCGCGCTTTCCTCCTGATGCGAAGGTCCGTACCGTCATCAGAGCCATCGTAAGCAGTTTGAGGTCGTCCGCGATGTCCACTGGGCGAACTCCTTCTCGCTGGCACAGGGTCGACTTCGGGTATTGATGACGAGGCGCCATCGCTTGGCTGGTCGAATGAGTCGGACGGCGTCTTTTGTGATGGTGCACTGGTCGGCTTCTTCCTCGTTGTCCTCTTGGTTGCCAACTTGGCGCTTCGGGACCGTTGCGACTCGCGCAGCCACGGGTGAAGCAGCACCTGCTGCGCTGACGGTCTCCGCGTCGGGTCCTGCCAGGCCAATAAGCAAGCGTGAGCGTTTCTTGCCCATGAAACTCATCATGCAAGCAGGTGTGGACGACTTGTGACGCACCGATGTGAGCAGCCGCTTGATCAAGTCGGCAGCCGTCGACGAGAACCCGCGCGGGAAGCTCAGCGCACCTGAGCTGGCATTCGCCACGTTCTCCAACGTATCACTGTGATTATGTCATTGCTTAGTCGCCAGCGAACGAGCATCAATCACGTCAGTCGGTTGTTTACCTGACTTTGCGGCCTTCGAAGGGCGCGCGGCCGAGTAGCAGGCAGTGCAGGATGCAGCCGAGCGACCAAATGTCGACCGCCTCCGTGTACGAGAACGCCTGGTCACCCTCTTCAAAGTCCTCGCTGCCCACGCGCAGGATCTCGGGCGCGATGAAGTTGGGCGTGCCGCAGATGGTCCAGTGCTCGCCGCTGGCGCGCGTGGCGAGCCCGAAATCCGAGATCTTGAGCTCGTCCGTGTCCGTGAGCAGCAGGTTCGCGAGCTTCAAGTCGCGATGGATCACGCCCTGCGCATGCAAGTACGCCACGCCCGCCACCGCCTGCGCATTCACAAGAGGCATACGTTAGTCGATGGGCAAATGCATGGACGAGGTCATCAGACGGACCGCTCGGAAGAGCTTCTTGGCGAGCGGTTCGGGCAGCCGGCGGTCGGGCAGCGAGCGCGCGAAGGCAGCTAGCGAGCCGTGCTCGCACAGCTCGAGCACCATGTAGTAGTTGCGCGCGTCCTCGAAGGTGTCCAGCACGCGCAGCACGTTCGGGTGGCGCAGGCGCGCGTGCAGCACCATCTCCTGCCGCACCTTGGCCTCGAGCCGCGCGCGGCGCACGAGCAGCTTGTCCACCATCTTGATGGCCACGCGCGCGCCGGTGGCGGCGTGCTCCGCCAGGTACACGTGCGCCGTGGAGCCCTCGCCCAGGAACTCGAGCAGCGCGTACTCCTGTCGGTTGGGGAGGGATCAGTTGTGAACATCACGTGGATTATTTAGAGCCTACAAGAAGCGCAGCTGGACGCACGCTGATACGGGAGCGGGCGCTGCGACCGCCGTCATTAGAGACGTCGCTGCGGTCCAGCGAGGCCTCCAGGTCGCTGCTGGTCTTCGCCGGCGGCATTTTGACACGTTGGCGCTGTTTTTGCCTCGCTTTTGCCGCCAAAACGATGGGAGAATCAGGTTTATATTCAGATGTACTATCTGATCTGTGCGATAGAACTGAGTCTGTCCACGTTGAAACTGGATCAAAATGGTAAAACGGACCAAAATGGTCCCGACGAACATCCAAGGCCAACACTTCGGCATCTCGACATTGAATACGATCTGCATTCAAGACTTACGGTCGACTACCACTGGCTGTTGTTGCACGTCGGCGCCTCCAAGCGACGGTGCTCTCTCTAGTTGTCGCTGAGGAACGGCTGATCGATGTAGCCTACAGGCCCGGGGCTGTAGAACGTGCTGGGGTCATACGGGTTGAGCGGCGCGTCCAGTTTGAACCGCTTCACCAGGTCCGGGTTCGAGATGAAGTAGCGGCCGATCGCGACCAGGTCGGCATCGCCGTCCTCGACCACCTTGATAGACGACTCACGGTCGTAGCCTGACGCCGCGATGAAGACACCCTTGTAGGTGGAGCGGAAGATGTGCGCGATCCCGTCTCCAGGAGCGCTCGGGTTCTCATGTCCCGGGAAACTACGCGGCTCGATCACGTGGGCGTACGCCAGGTCGTAGTCACTGAGCTTTTTCAGCACGTAGCTGTACGTCTTGACTGGGTCCGAGTCGAACTGACCGAAGCTCCGGCCGAAGGGCGACAGACGGATACCAACACGGCTCGAGTCCACAACCTCCAGGACCGCCTCGACTACCTCGAACAGGAAACGCGAGCGGTTCTCCACCGACCCGCCGTACCTGTCGGTGCGATCGTTGATCCCGTCGTGAAGGAACTGCTCGATCAAATATCCGTTGGCACCATGAAGCTCGACGCCGTCAAAGCCCGCAGCGATGGCGTTCTGCACCGCGTGCTTGTACTGCTGGACGATGGAGGGTATCTCCTCGGTCTCAAGCGCTCGGGGAGCGACGTACGGCTTCCGGCCCTCGGAAGTGGGGATCATTCGTTCCGTCGTCGTGTCCATGTTGGCGCTGGATGAGACCGGCAGCTCGCCGTTCGGCTGGTTCAGCGGGTGGCCAACCCGTCCGGTGTGCCAGATCTGCAGGAAGATCTTGCCGTTCTTGGCGTGCACCGCCTCGGTCACCTTCTTCCACGCCTCAAGCTGCGCCTGCGAGTGGATGCCGGGCGCGCCAAAGTACCCATGCGCCGTTGGGCTGATATCTGTCGCCTCCGCGATGATCAGGCCGCCGTCCGTCGCGCGCTGGGAGTAGTAGACGGCCGCCATCTTCGGCTGAACAGCGTCCGCGTCGGCCTTGAAGCGCGAGAGCGGCGCCATCACCACGCGATGGTTGAGCGTCAGCGGGTTTCTCTTCCCGCCCAGCGTCACGGGCGTGAACAGCTTGGCCTCCGACATGGTGAGGAGCTCGATGCGGTTGCACAGTGAAGTCTCGTCGACGCGGTAGATTCGAGAATGGTCATCTTCAAATTGATGCGCATGGGTCCAATGTCATCTCCCTCTGGAACACGATACCCAAGCGGTATTTCGTCAACACTTCTGACTACGCTATCTCTAGCATGCACCTGCCACAATCGATTCCATTTGTTTGGTGTGTGTGTGCGTGTCATAGACGCCGTCACTTAATGTGCAAGCGATGCAGGCGCCACCTGACGTCATTCATTCTACACTTTACATATTGATGGGAGCACTCGGCGCTACGTGGTGACGCGGCGCCTCCGATGCGCTCTACAGGTCGGTGACGCACGCCTCGCAGAACTTGTCGGGCACGCTGGTGACGGTCTCGGTCGAGTGCGTGATGTCGAAGCGCAGCTCGCCGATGCGCGCGTTCATCTGGTGGTACGTGAGAGCATCGATCTCCTCGTACGGCATCTGCGGGTACGCGCCCATGGGCAGCTTGGGCAACAGGCTGATACCCTTGAGCTGGTACTGGAAATAGTCGAGCATGTGCGCGATCTGCGGGCCTTCCTTCTTCGGGTCGAACGTCACGGTGCAGCTCACTTGGTTGTCCGCCCAGTAGCGCTGCATGAAGCTCGCAAGCGACATCTGCTCCCACGCCGACACGTCCGAAAGCGTGCGCACGCCCTTGCCCACATCAACGGGGATCGATACGACGAACGTGCTGTCCGGGGCCTCGTACGCCGGCTCAATGTTGTACCCGGCGCTGTGCAGCGCAGGCAGCAAGTCCGAGTGCTTGTCCAGACGCATGCGGCGGATGTAGAAGCGGCTCTCCGGGTAGTGCATGCCCGGCGTGGCGCCCGCCAACAGCGAGACCGTGCCGCTGGGCTTGATCGACGTGGTCTTGATCGAGCGCGGGATACCGAACTTGGCCGACAGGTTGGCGTCGATCTCCTGGATCGCGTCGTAGCCCGTGTCGCACCACTTCTGCAGCTCATGGAGCCCGCGGTTCGAGATGAACTGCGCAATTCCCGACATACTGCAGCCGACGCGGCGGTTGCGGAGCATGACAGCGTTGGTGCGGGGCCAGTGGGTCTGGCCGAGCGTCACGGTCTTGGCGTACATGTACGCGTACTTGAGCGTCTCGAGGAAGTCCTCAAGCGTGTCGTGGTTGTATGGGAACGTCTCCACAAGACAGCACATCTCGTACGACTCGAGGGTCTGCTCGAGGCACGGGTTGCCGCCAGTCGCCTTGTGGTCGCGATGGTCCTTAACACCGTTCATGCGGCCGTACTCGCGCATGTTTTGCAGCCACGCGAAGCCCGGCTCGCCGTTGCGCACGATGCGCTCGGCGATCGGGGCGTAGTCCATGCCCAGGTCCGCAAAGATGCTGTTGTTGGACGTCCAGCCGTACGCGGCGCGCTCCGGGTTCTTCTCGTAGTTCTTCAGGTCGACGTACTCCTCGCTCTTGTAGTCACCAAACGCGATCTCAGCCGTGCGGCGCACGTTGCCCGAAACAACACACACGCCGAGCTGGTTCATGATGTCGACGATGCCGCGGATCGTCAGGTCGTTGCCAACCAGAGGGCGCAGAATCGAGTGGATGGCCGTGTGCAAAGCTTCAAGCGACTTGTAGCCGGAACTCACGCCGCCAAAACCGCGAATAGGCTCACCGGCCGGACGAATCAGCGAGTAGTCAAACAGCGGCATGGGCTGGTTGAGGAAGTAGGCATCTAGCTGAAGACGGACCGACTCGACCCAGCCCTCCCGCGAGTCCGGGATCTTGTAGACAGTCGACACGTTGCTCGGACCGGGCACGGAGACTAGACCAGCGCCCTTGGTGTCGAAGCCAACACCAACGCCAAGCATGGCCGCCTCCATCAGAAAGCAGAAGGGCTCGGCGGGCGACTTGAGCTGCGCAATGTCCGCCGTGGACACAAAGGCGCAATTGTTAAGCGCGGCGAACAGTCCGCGTTCCTCCGTGATGGGCGAGCCCATGGCCCATAGGCCGCGCCCGGGCGGCATGAACTTCATGTGGAAGATGCGGCGGTACATCTCCTGGGCGGTCTGCATGGCTTCCTCCTCGTCCCACGGCTCCTGGAGCTGCTGCATCCACTTCTTCTGCAAGTTGAACGTGCCGTTGACGACACGCTCGATGGTCTCGTGCCAGCGCTCCTTGGCGCCGTCCGGCTTGACGCGCGAGTACGTGCGCATGTACACGAGCTCGCCGAGGCCGTTGAAGCCGAACGGCGGCGTCAGGTCCTTGAACGAGTCCACGAAGCTCTTGTCCAGCTGGAACGGTTTGTAGTTGGGCCCCACGCGGCACTTGACGCCGGACGTGAGTGGCGACTTGGCATCCGCGTCCTCCGACATGGCGAACAGCAGGCCCGCGTCCTTGTCGGGCACATTGGACATGCTGTCGTCTTGGGTGCTCGGCGCGTGCGCCTTGTTTCCGCTGAGCGTCTTGGACGAGGCCACGGCGCCCGCCGCCTGACGCTGCGGCTGCTCGTCGCTCATGACGACCGCGGATGTCGGGTGGAGGCTCTCGACCGCGACCATTGCGCGAGGATTGAGGGGCCGAAGTGGCGGATAATGGAGTGAAGTGATGGTAAGGCGCTTGCTCGGAAGGCGGCGAATTGCGGAATGACCCAGATCGGCAGTTGCCGCGGCAAATAAACCTCGCGGGCGCGCGTACCGTGGGCGCAAGAAGAGCGCGGCTGAGCCAACGCAACAGCGAGAAGTGTTAAATAAACCTAGAGCGTGCGGCGTTTCCCTGTCGCATCCCGCGCTTTGCGGGAGACTCGAGCGCGCGGGCGCGCGTAAAAGGGAAACCAAGCGAACATTTTGGGTTTTGTATGTGGAGGCGCGCCCTTCAAGTTTGAATCCCGACATCTTGGTTTCAGTATGATTTTTCGCCCCGCCTGTCTCTGATTCTCCGCGTCGTTTCGTTTTTCGGCGCGGCACCTGATCTATCGAGGTTTTTTCACGCTGAAAAACCTACTTTCAGACGCTTTTGATTGGCGGAAAACCCGCGCGGCGCGTGTCAAAAAGCCGCCCAGAGCCCATTTGGACCAATCCCGAGCGCCGCAGTCGCGGGAAGCCGCCAGTCTATTCATAATGGCGGCAAGTAGCGACGACGAGCATGACGGCTGCGGCGGGCAGGCGGCGGCGGAGGAGGACGAGGAGGCCGGACGCGGAGACACGATCGCGCGGCGCACTCGCACCAAGCTATCGCTGGTGGACGTACCGATCGACGCGCTCGAGGGCCTGCTGCCCGATACAGCCGAGCCGGTACGTGTGGTTCGCATTTTGGCGCCAAAACGCGCGCGTTGGCGCCAAAACTGGCAGCAAGGAACGTTTATGATGCTGATGACGTTTCTTTCCTCTTGTGCGGTCTATGCGGCCGGACGTTTGAATGCGCGGTGACTTCTTGGCGCGCGCTCGTGGCGCCAACCGATTCGATCGCGCGGGAAAATGGATGGATGCTGCGCTGGCAGGCGGCCGAGGAGGAGACGGAGGAGGACCGCGAGTACCAGCGCTTCCTGTCGTCGCTACTGCCCCAGGAGCAGGAGAATTTGTCCTTCCTGGACGAGGAGGACGAGGAATACCGGCCCGACGAGGAGGAGGATGACGAAGATGACCCGGATGCGGCTGCCGACGCCGCCAGCGAGCGCACCAACGTCAAGATTTCGCGCAAGGAGCTGACCGAGCTGCTGTGGGACTCGACGCAGATCCGAGTGCCGCCGCCCGCGGCCGGCGCGCCCTACCTGACCATCCCGCCTGCAGCGGCACCCCCCGTCAGCATTGCTCCGACCAGCAATAGTGCTGTTGCCGACGTTGTGGATGCTACCGCTGCTTCTACGACCAGCAGCGACTCAGCAGCGACACTGTCGCTATCGCAACCAGGCGGCAGACAGCGGAAGCGCCGAAGTTCGCGATCAACTCCAACGACGGCAAGCCTTGATGCTGGCGTTGTATACAACGACTCGCTGGTGTCTACCAGTAGAAAACGATCGAGTAGCCGTCGAGTTGAGGATGCCGCGTCTTCGTCTCAGCTCCCGCCGCTTCCTTCCGGGGAGCCCGCACAATATCGTCGCCGTCGGAAGAAGAGTGCAGCTTTGAGCTTGAAGAACGTGCACGGCACAGTGACCCAGGAGCAGTGCGTGCAGCTGGCGTCCCAGATGCACAAACACATGCAGCTCCTGCTGCAGAACTACCATGCGCTCGTCTCCAAGAACGACAGCGGCGTGCGCTCAAGCCTGGTGCAGTGTCGGAAGATGATCAACGATCTCCAGCTCCGCGCAGACAAGGCACAGCGATACAAAGGGTCTCTGCTGTCGAAAGTTAACCTCGGAGGCGCATCCGAGGAACAAGTGCAGGGCAATGAGGGCTCAAACACTGACAGCGGTACCACGAAGCGGAAGCTGCATGATGCACTGGCATTGCGGCGCGTGACGCGATCATTGACAGCAGCGCACGCGGCGGTGAACCACCCGTCCATGTTTGAGCTCGTGGGCTCCCAGTCGATCGACGAACTGTCGGCTAGGTTTCGTCGCGGCTGCTCGGTGGACGAGCGGAATGCAGTCATGAAGGAGCACATGATGGAGCTGGACGCTCATCTCATCACGACGCGTCGAAGGAACCCGAATCGCATGTTCTCTCGGAGCGAAGAAGCACTGCTGGCCCATGGAGTCAAGCGATTTGGTGTTGAGGGCGACGCGTGGGAGCGTATCCGGCAGCATTTCCTGCCCGACAAGCCCGTCGACGCGATTCGACATCGGTACAAGTACCTTATGAGCTCCAAGTCCAAGACGAATGCGATCAAGACTCTAAACGAGGAGACGATCATGCGGCGAAAAGAGGGCTGGCTTATCGAGGAGGACATTCGCATCGCGCGAGGCCTGCTTGAACTGTACGACGACAAGAAGCGCTTCTACCGCATCGCCAAAGAGTACCTACCTCACCGCTCGCGGACAGAGATTCGCAAGCGGTGGGAGCGAATCGTCGGGAAACTGCGGCAATACGTGAACGAAGTCATCCAGCCGCCGCTTGACGAGCGATCGCTCGAGTACGTGCTCATGGTGAAGGAGTACCTCGAGCTCAAGCTCCACGAGCAGGCAAAGATCCAGAAGGCTGCCACATTGGGGAAGGAAATGGTGCCCAGCTTGCCGTTTCCTGGCCTACCGATGCTTGGCTTCCCGTTCACGGCCTCACTTGGTCAGGCAAACCACATACCACCCGCATCGAAACGGCACGCGGCTAGAAGTGGTGAAAGCGATGTCCACCGTTTGCACCGCGCGTGCCGCGTCAAGAATCTCCACCCGGCGCTGTTTTTCACCTCCTGGTCGCTGATCAGCCCTGCCTCGCTCCTCAACTCAACCTGCGAGCACAACTGGCCAGCGTTCATTGAAGACGTCAAGCCGCCTCTATTACCTGCACCTGCAGTCCAAGAAGAAGCTGTGACAAACGCTGAGCAAGCGATTGATGGCTCGCGTGATCGCAACATCGCTCAACACGACGATAGAGCTCGCTCTGCTGTCGATGATGGTGGAGATACTCAAGTTGAGACAGCCTTAGCACCTCCAGCTCCTCATGTGTGCAAACCATCAAGCAAAACGCCAAGCACGCTGAACGAGCCCAATCTCGAAGACGAGCCGGTGCCGGACTTCAACCTGTCAGAGGAGGATGACGACGACGACAGTGACTACGAGCACGACGAGCTGCTTTCGTCTGAGAACGAGGACAGCGAGTCGGAGTTCGAGCAGCTGGAGCTGAGCGACGGTGACGACGACGAGGACTTTCATGACGAGCCCGACGAGGACGCTGAGGGCGACGATGTGCGCAGTGTGGACAGCGCGACGGATGAGGCTCGCTCGGGATCCGAGCCACAAGGTAACGAGGGTGAGCATGTGCTCCGCCACCCGTTGCAGCTGCGCAACCTGCGCCAACCCGCGAACGAGCGGATCAACCGTGCTCTCGCCGCGCTGGAGCGCCGTATGGTCACAAAAGCTGCAACGCCGAGGCGATCGAGCGCCTCAGCGGACTGGCAGAGCGCTGGTGCATGCAAGAAGCGGACGATCGTGCCATCTTTTGTCGCCGCTCCAACTTCCACTGCATCGATGGCGCCGTTCGGTAGTGTCGCTCCGAACGAAGGGCGAGTGCCAGCGAGTGATCCACAACCAGCCCAGACCGAGACAGACGAGTGGGCGGACGGGTCGGGCGACGACAGCTTCGAGTGCGACGAGCTACTCGAGAGCTCCGACGAGGCCGAGAGCGACGACGGCAGCGTGAACCTGGCCATGATGTCGATGGAGTCGATTGACGATACTGAGAATGTAGAAGGAGCAACGTTCCCCAACAAGAAGCCGCGCTTGCAGCGGTGTGAGACGTGCCAGAGCGACTGGGCCGACTGTGCGTGCTCGAGCAGCGCGCGCATGCGGCAGCTGCTGCGTCGGATGCGCGAGAAGCGCTCGTCCGAGTAGTGTGAAGTGCTAGCGTGGTGTCGTATAAAATACACGGCGATTGACTATTGACTCTCCGCCTCTACTCGCGCACCTTGCGGCGCTTGTGCCGCTTGCGCTGCAACCCGAACGAGTGCTGCGACAGGCTCTGCAGCATCATGTCCTCCTCGTCCTCCGCCGTGTCGTGCTTCGACCTGAACTGGAAGCCCGCGTTCGCCTTGCGCCGCCCGAGCAGCAGGTCGTGCAGGTCCTCGTCGCCGCCGCCCTCGTTCGTCGCCGGGTCACCGCGCTTCAGCGCGTGGGCGGCGCGCATCTCGCTGTCTCTGGCGTCGGACACATCGCCGCTCTCCACCGCGTCCACCGCGCGCTGCGCTGCGCGCTTGGACGCGTACTCGAGGAATATGAACCCGTGCGCCGACATGTCGACCAGGTTGTGGTGGATCTGCGGACAGCAAGCGCTGTGAATTATGAGCCACAGTAACCACGGCATCAGCATCAGAGGGAGAAGACGCACCCGTACGGCCTGCAGCTTGCCGTACTCGCCGAAGAGCTCGCGCACCGTCGCCTCGCTCGCGCACAGCGCCGCCGGCACACGGCCGACCCAAACGACGTGCGGACCCATGTTCCTGTGTGGCAGGAACCGGCGCCACCGCCTTCAGACGATCTACGATTGGCCGAAAAGGAATAAAATATGTGAATAACGGATTATGATTCGTTAAAATGTTGTTCTAAGTGAAATTGGACCGCCGATGAGCAACGCATGATCACAACCCAACCAGTCCGCCAGCACGGAGAACGTGGCGTTCGATGTAGTGCGAGGCTGTCAAGCGCTAGGAGCTGCGCCACCGCCTGATGATGAGCGCTCGATGACCGTGACACGTCCTTGCTGCTGAATTGAAGCTCTTCAATGGCCACGCGCGCCCCTAGGATCGACGTGAAGGCGGTGGTGGGTTCCTGTAGACTGCGACTTTGCGATGCAGTTGCTTCATCAGCTTGGAAGCTTTCTCCCCGTACTCGATCGAGCTGACCGGGAGAACAGGTATGCAGATCGTGCCATCCAGTTCGCAGGCGACGAGATCCCTGGGGAGGGCGCGCGTGGCCATCGAAGTGAAGAGAAGCGGCAAGGACGTGGCGAGGTCGTCAAGCGCTGATCATCCAGCGATGCCACAGCTCCAACACTCGACCGCCTCGCGTCAGACATCGCGTTTCCTGTGCCGAGGATTTGGGTGACGAGTTGAGCTTCTACTGGTTGGACGATGGTCCTGAGCTGCAGTCGCTAGAGGCCTTGGTGTCCACGCTGCGGTAAAGTCCCTTGGTGCTGACCGTCTACACTTGCGCCACTGCAGACCAAGCCATCCACCGTTGCCATCATTTCGCTTCGTTTCGACTCTAGTAGCGCATCATCGAACACTACGCGACGAGTAAAGCAATAACACGCTGATTTCTCTTGTTGCATGCCTATCTTCGTGCCGGGCATGCTTATGATCTTCGTCGTCGCCACGGAAGACTCCCACCTCCTCGTCGCAAGCGCCCCAATCTGACCGACGCGTCGAAACTCAACGTCGTCACGGAGACGACGGGCATCATCTTTGACAGTGATAGCATAGAGACGGCATCACTTCTTCTATTGGTGTTAACGAAAGACTGACCGACCGTGCAGCTCGGACCCAGCCTTGATCCACACGTGAAGGAGCAATATGCACGGCTACTCCTACCAGCGCGGCCAAAGAACCGCCCGTCTTTGTGCTCAGGAAGCAGGAACTACGTGGCGTCTAATGTAATCGTCGACGGTGTGCGATACCGGCAGATCGTAGACCCGTGCGTTGGGGATCGGAGTGATTATTTTCCTTCTCAACCATCATACTGTCCGTCGTCGTTGACGTAGACGGTTAGTAGCGAACCAATCTGTCGCTCTGCCAAAGGATTTGACTGAGCTGTGGATGTTTGAGATGAGGTGTTAATGCTTGAGACCAAAAGCTCTTGTGAACATAAGACGGCGAGAACAAGCTGCAGTCCGCACGCATTCGAGACAGGGGCCACGCTACCTGGTTCTACCGGCTGCATCATCAACTCGCTATTGTACATCTCGTGCCCATATCAGCTCGTGTAGACCAGCTTCCTGGCCCAGATCCATGCATGCATGGCTTGTCGCGGTGCTGGCGGTCCATCAAGAGCCGCTCATCCGTTAAGGTGCAACTTGAAGTAGAGTCCACTATTCAGGAAAGAATATTGCACAAATAACCACGTAACCTTCATTTTATAATCCGTTTAAGCGAAAATGCCGCAAATAAATCGACGGCTAAAAATAAGGAGGCGGGTTATAATATGTACCACATTATGTTGGGCTGGCCCGCGTCCATGTTGAAGACGCACTTTCGTGTAACCCATGGCCACTGCACGCGCTGATGACGAGCGGCGGCGCGAGGTGGAGCTGCACTCGCACGACTTTGAGTGGGAGGAGCTGGCGCGCGCGTGTCAGGCGCAGGACGGGGAGGAGGGCGACGACGCCGACGGTTCTGATGGTGCTGGCGGC